>PVHP010008829.1:0-52053 GCA_004024765.1 Zapus hudsonius
GTTTGAGATGTTAGTGCATAGTTGGAGCCTTACTACAGATAACACTATAATTCCTAAAAGATAAAATTTCACAATTGACAAAGAGTCAAGGAAGGCTAAGAACTATACAGGGTGGTTTCTTTTCAATGCTAATTGAAGTCCCTTATGGTTTCACATTTGGTTTGTTTAATTTTTTGTGGCTTTGTGTGTGTGTGTGTGTGTGTGTGTGTGTGTGTGTGTGAGAGAGAGAGAGAGAGAGAGAGAGAGAGAGAGAGAGAGAGAAAGAGAGAGAGAGAGAAAGAGAGAGAGAGAGAAAGTGTGTGTGTATGAGTATGGGCATATGTGTGCCACAGAACATGTATGAAACTCAGAGGACAACTGGGGGTCAGTCTTCACCTCCCATCTTTTTGGGGTGTCAGGGTCTCTCATTATTGCCAGGCTAGCAGGTCAGCAAACTTGTGAAGGATTCTCCTGTCTCCACCTCCCATCTCACGGGGGTTGGTGTATGGGGATCACACTACTGCATTCAGTTTTACATGAGTTCTGGGGATCTGAACTCAGGTCCTCATGCTATGCAGGAAACGCCTTACCCACTGAGCATCTCCTGGACCCATTCTTGTTTAGTTTTTCGAGAGCATGTCTTTTCAAATGATACCAATCCTTTTCCAACCTTGTCTGAGATGTCATAACTCATCTGTTTTCTGAAAATGTAAAAAGTCCCAATGCAGTTGGGGAGACATACTTCTTCAGTCTATCTGAAAATGTCGCTCTTTCTGCATGGTTCAAGAACTAAAGTGTACTGTAGGTATGAACGATGCATCCAGGTGTGTACACAGTTGTACACCTGTGTAGTGTGGGTGCTGGTATACATGGACCACTTGTAGGCATTTTTGCTTTACTGTCACTCATTCATATATTTCTTCGAGACAGAGTCTCTCTCTGAACGGGCAACTACAAACTCCAGTGTTTGCAAATCCCAGGGATTCTCTGGTCTCTTCCCTCCACAGGAGCAGGGTGACAGGCATCATCGACATACCCAGCTATTTACGTGGGTGTTGGGGAATCAAACTTGGACTGACAGGCCCTTGTCTGTGCAAGAAGAGCTCTTACTCTCTCAACCTCTCGTGTGGGATCTTTAGGACCTGCCTTTGACTTTGTCTCTGAGTCTAAAGAGTGACAAGTTAATATCCACCTTCCACTCCCACTGCATTGAGCAGCTCCCTGAAATCTAAAGATGCAAAAAGAACAGATAAGAGAGTTCGAATTCTATATAACAAAGGAAAACTCTCCAAGTAATAATTTAGAACGGTGCCCTTGAGTAATGGCAACCTTGATTAGATCAAATGAAAGTGAGTGAAGGCCAAAACTAGACGCCAACATTTAGTCAGAGGGAAAGCATCTCTGGACTTCTGCCTTTCAGACCCAACTGCCTCCCAAGCTGTTATATGGTGATATTGAAAACGCTCCACATATCACAGAGATAACAGGAGGATTAAAGGCATGTTTGAAGTTCTTGGAACTATTCTAAGAAAACCACTCCAGACATCACAAGCACTGTCAATAAGACTGTGCCGCCCGTCATTAGAAACAGGCGGTCATTTGCCTAAATCCATTTCATCTTTTTCTTACATTCCCTGAACTTAAACTCTCACGATATCACCCGCATATTGAAAAACTCCATCTTCATTGTCAAGAGTGTCAAAAGCAATACTAAAAACTCCTAAACCAAAACAAGCAGAAACCATAGTCTTGAAAAATAACCAACATGATGAATTCCCTGAGGCTGAGGGCTAAAGATACAGTCACCCCAGATGCAGGCACCTTCCATGCCATCAGGGAGTCAAAGAAAAGCCCAGTGACTCTAAGCCTCGCCTGAGGGAGAACCAGGGACACAGACAAGATTAGGGCAGTTATGGATGCTTCCAAGAGGAACGGAGCTGGCTGGGGCTTCTTGACATAAAGAATGCCATTTATGGGGTTAAACATCTTGGTGATAGTGACTGAAATTCTGCATAGTGTTTACGTATTTACACCACAGTTTGCTCCCTGGAGTCGGTGGTTATCTCCTGCATATGGGAGCAGAGCCTGCTCTCTGCATCCTTGCTTCTGTTTGTGATCCGCTAAGGTCCTGCTGAGGATTGATTTATCCTCATTGTTGACCAGTTTTAGTTAGCCAGCATTCTGCATGGGAGTTGAGATAAAACTTCGTTTTAATCATGGGCTATTTAACTTGTCAAGACATCAAGTAAATTCAGAAAAAGGTCTGTACCCCTCCTCAGTGTGTTTTTATCTTATTTTATTTATTTATTTTGCTTTTCATTTTAATACCAGCTTGTTTTGCATTTCTTTTATTATTATTATTTTAACAAATAGTTTCTATTTCAGGGAACTAGAAAAGACAGACCAGCATTCCCCTCCCAAATCCTACTGGGCTTTTTCTTTTTTTAATATATATCTAACAAACAGAGAACATGTGGTTACTATTTGTTGGCAGCTTCAAGAAAAAATAAAGGCAAGAAAACAAGCAAGCAATCAGAAATGACAGATGTGTTACAAGTTTATATGCTTCCTACCTTTCCTCTGCAGCATATACCCAGAAAATCCACTCCCCATCACCAATATTTAGGAACCCCAATCTTAAAATTAGGAAGCCCATCATTGATTTAAAACTCCCTAGATGAGGGGCTGGGGAGATGGCTCAGCAGTTAAGGCACTTGCCTGCAAAGCCTAAGGACTTTGAAAGAACAAATCAGCTATAAAGATTTATAGGAATGCGGCCTTGCTGGCTGAGAAGTCCTTGTCTTGTCAACCAGTGATCTATGATAGAAATGGGATAAAAATGAGAAGAGTCCTGAGGAAAGTCTTGAGGTTGATGGAGACCAATACCAGCTATTTTGCTATGTTGCACTTGTAACCCACCTGGTAATTCAGCTTCTTAGAAGTCATAACTTACAGTGAACTCCACATGTTTTAAATTGAGTAAATATAAGTCAAATATTTCAAGTATATACCCTATATAGGGTATATTCAAAATCTAAAATATTTTATCTATATAATTTCTTTTTTTTTGTTGTTGTTTGTTTTTCCAGGCAGGGTATCACTTTAGCCAAGGCTAACTTGAAACTCACTCTGTAACCTAAGGATGTCCTTGAACCTCAGCCTCCCAAGTGCTGGGATTAAAGGCATGTACTGCTATGCCCGGCTATATAATTTCTTAAATGTGGCTTTTTGACCTCCACAGTTTTGACCTTGACATTTTAAGCCCCATACTTGTCAATCCCAGGAGAAGCTCTGTGTATTGTTTGATGTCAGCTTCATGGCCTCTGCTGATGATGTGCCAGCACCATCTCTCCAGTATGACAGTCACAAGGCTTCCCTAGGCACTGTCCCCTGGAGAGCACATTATTTCCATGTTGTTTGTTAAAGTACTAGAGATAGAACCCAGGGCCTCATACGTACTAGATAAGCGCTCCGTCACTGAGCTACAGCAACACCTTCAAATTTGTGCTTGCACGTGTGTGTGTGTGTGTATGAGGGTGCATAATATATGTACACATGTGTGTGCAAATGTATGTGTCCCATGTGAACATGCTTGAAATCCAGAGGAAAACGTTGTCTATTCTCTATTGCTCTTCCCTAGTATTTCCTTGAGATAGTCTCTCACTAAGCCTATAGTTCCCTGTTTATTTGTTTGTCTGTTTGTTTGTTTTGTTAGACCAATAACTAATGACCCATCCTCAGCTCTAGGGTTACAGTCACGCATGGCCATGGCCAGCTCCTTATATGAACGCTGGGGATCAAACTCGGGCCCTCATGCTTGCAAAGAAAGTGCACTTGCCCACGGAGCCAAGTTCTCAGCCCTTTGAAATTGTTTTTAAAATCATAACAAAAGGAAGCACTCTGATTCAAATTCAGTTTAATTCAGTATTCAATTTTGACAACCATCAATGTAGGAGATGTAATTCCAAATGGACACAGTGTTGCGTTTTTACTAAGTCACTGCACATAACTTCCCACATAGACCAACAGTGATCTGAAGGACTTTATGGAATTGTTACTAGTAAAGATCTTTGCTTTGATGTCTTCCATACAAACAGAAAGCTGCATTTTTACATTTTGAGCAAATATGTTTAAATTTAGTGTGATTATTCATTTTTTTCCATTTAATCAGGTCAGGAAACTATTGTGATTTTTAAAAAATATATATTTATGGGACTTTATTAGGGATTCATGAGCATTTTTTCCAATAGTGAATTCATATGACAATGCACACATTTTCAAACTATTTTAGCAGTGCTTTGGAGGTCACGTGCTTTGTTCTTTTTATGAAGCTATTAGTTACTCACTCTCTGTTTCAATGTCACCTTTATCTCAGAGAAACATACTCTATAGAGTTTTTTTTTTCTTTTTTTAGTCCAAGCTCAGTACCACAGCAGTGACAGATGCCTGTCATCGCAGACGTGTCAGCACCTTGGGTTTACTTGCTTTTTGCAAAGAAAAATTGGCGTGTTGTCTGCAGATCCAAATTCTCTGTAATGAGATGATCAGGAAATCTCTGTTTGTCAACAAAGTGTTTTGATGCTTACCCACTTCCTTGTTTCAAATATTTTTAATGAATTCACTATATTTTAATAACAGGGTTTAAAATTAAAATATTAGAATATTAATATTATGTGGCATATTTGTATATTTTAGCTTTGATTTCTTTGCTAAAATAACTCACCTATTCATTCTGCAATATTATCTTCATAAACCAGCTTGGACTTCTTTCTGTGGTTAAATTTATAGTTTTTCCAGAAAGTATTTTTTTTTCATTAAAGGAGCCATTCACTGTTGAGAACACCACCTCATTGGTTTTTCTGTGGAGGCTCAGACTGGAGGGGAGAAACACTCACTCATATCCCATCAGCTAGACAACACTAACCTCCTGGAACATCTGTACTACAGAATTTCTTATAAAGCGCACTTATTCCAGATCTCTGCTAATTTTTATACTTTTGTTTGCCATCAAAGGAGTGTATTTGAGTTTGGCACCATTGCTTTTCAAAGATTTTTTTTTTGAGACTTATTTTATCAAGGCAAGAATGTGACTTTAATATTTATTTTTCAACTGTGATTTCTAAGCATTTGTCATTAACTGTGAAACTGAATGTCACATAAATAAGAATCCCGGGAGAAATTTGACCAAGCACATTTGAATGCCCAGGTTTAGAATTTCTTGCTAAAGGTTGGGTGATAACTTTGTTTTTACCTTTAGCTGACATCTCAAAGCCCAGTTTTCCTCTGAGCAAAGATCACTTTGAAAAAGAATAAATCAATATATGCATATTTTAAGAGTTTTCTTAATTGTTTTATGAGAAAAGTGTTAGAGAGCAGCCATTTTGTGAAATTTGATGAGACTGTCAAACATCAACAATTCATATTAATTGAATTTAATTCATATTAAACTATTAAGAGGACCATGATTTTCAGTCAAATGTCTTTTCAAAGGAGATAATACACACTTATCTATCTCAAGTTGACTTATGTTCACCCATAAGTTAATTGAAACATACCTGTTAACTACAGAAAGTCAATGAATGACAGAAGCTCTCCAAGCCCATCCAAGCCCTTAAATTCAGTATTCCCTCAGTAGACTTAGAGTACTGTAAGTGACGTGTGATACATGGAAAGAAGTGGAAATCAACATTAATCCACACAAATTAAGTATTCCTGAAGGCTTAATTTCATTTTCAGTGAGTAAAAATAAAATAATAAAATAAAATGGAAATAAAAGTTAATCATAGATTCTCCATGAATCATCTTCACAGTAGCCAGGGTGCCAGACCCTACTTCTCTGGATCTCTACCTTAGCTATTCTGAGAAGTAGAATACTAGCTTTTCTTAGAAGTAATTGGATATATACATTACTGCAGACTGAAATGAATTTTATTTTCCTATCTAAAATTAAAACTTGTAATGCAGTCTTTGGTTTGGGGGATTTGGTATATTTTTTTCTCTAGTGTGACCATTCAGTCATGTCATCTGGTCTGTAACATGTGATCACACAGAATAGCCATTACAGGACTGGCCAGATCCAGGCAGTATGATCCAGAAGGTGTTAAGAAGCAAGCCAATTAGTGCCGTAGTTTATAATTACAGTGCAAAATACAAGACAGGTGCTTATACTAGTAACCGCTTGAAAAGCATTCTCCCCACTTAGTCATATGTAAAGGCCATGAAGGAATTTGACCACAAGCATTCTCATAAATTTTTTAAAACAGTTCTCTGGCTGAGCTAATAAATGAATAGAACAGTTCAGAATTTCCAGCCAGAGTGTGACAAGTAATTGGTGAGATCGACAAAATACCTAGTGACTGTTTAAAAAGAGGTTATGTTTTCAGATCATTAAAGTCTGACATTTTATTTGCCAATGATTTATTTTATTTGTAAAGTATCCTACTCATAACGAAATGAAATAACCATGACTTTAGCTCAATAAAATGTTTTACTGTTTCTAAAACCTGTGAGTATATGTGTGTCTGTGTGTGTTTGGAATGTATAAAAGGGTTGAAAGTACCCTAAACCATTCTATAATTATTTATTTATTTCCAGGTTAAAAAAAAAAGTTAAAAAAAAAGCTATGGAATTTGAGCTTTACCCTATCAATATGTACCAACAGAAAGCTAAAACTAACTTTAATGTCTTTTGAAATAGTGTATTTAATCTTGAGCTAGGTTTAGTGTTCTCATTACTTTCCCCTGCAAATAACTAAAAGCAAGTGAGCTTGGAAGATACCTACTCTGATCAGAGCCTGATGCTGCACCCAGCCCCTCTGGGGTCTGCTTAGCCACCAGTGGGTCCAGTGATCCTCTTCTTTGGGGTTCACTAGGCCAAATGAAGATTCTAGAAACATCTCGGACTTGACAGTGTTATTTTCCCCGAAACAGTGGTTCCCTTGCACTTGAACACATCAAAGTTAATGAAAGTTTTTTAGTTCTGTGTAAGACTTGTAACGATGTCTCCCATGCCATGTGGCGGCTGTGGTGGAAGAGAGCTAGCTGCACTCCTCCCGTAAAGAGAGAGAGAGGTGCCATCCATGCAAGACTTGGAGCTGCTTTCTCATCGGGCCATTTCCCAGCTACTCTGTTCTGCTGCACAAAAGGAGCAGGAGACCTATCACAAAGCTATTCTAAAAGGAATTTCCTGTTCTGTACATAACTCTGGACATTTGCCTTAAAAATGAAGAGCCTGTGATTATAACGAAGTACAGGAGGGGAAAGATATTCTTAGAATAAAATTGGCAAGAAGAGAGAAATGGAAACAAATCCACTCTATCAAGCCAGTTTTGTATAGACCCAACCCACTTGTTCTTTAGACAGGACTGGATACACCCTTCAGGGTTTGTTTGTTTGTTTGTTTCAATTTCTTCCTAGTAATATTATATCCAGTCTGTCTTATTCATTTTCCCATTTCAAGAACATAATACCTAAGAGAAATGCTTCTTTAAAGGAGAAAGGTTTATTTTGCTCATGGCTTCGGAGGTTTTAGCCCATCATGGCAGGGAGGACAGAGTTCTCACGTGGTCATAGATACGAATCAGAGAGAGAAAGCAGTGACATGATACAGCCCCAAGAACATGCTCCCAGTTATCTACTTTACTAGCTGGCATCATCTCCTAGTTTCCAGAACCTCCCAAAATAGCACCACCAGCCAACGACCAAGATTTTGATACACGAGTCTTTGTGGGGATACCATATGCAACCTTTCTTTGGGCAATTGCCCAGTGGGAAAAATACTTAGATCCAACACATTCCCAAGTCCATTGGAAGGAATTCTGATACTTCTTGTCACAATTTTTTTCCTTTTCATGTATTTAATTTTCTACTGAAAATTTCTATTTGTCATTTTGGCATACATATTGTATGAAAAAAATCATTCCAATAAAAATTTTAAAAGAATTTAGTAGGGGGATAATTGGCACTTGGTGCAAATTCTCTCTAATGTCTTATAACAAAATGAAAATCAGCAAAAACTAGTAATTGAACGATAAATAAATGAGCCCAACTACTACAAAGCCAACCTTATTTTAAGGACAGGCAAACAGGGATAGTGTGTGAAATGGATGTTGAAAAGGAGAGCCCTTAGAAATCACTGTGAACATTCAGTGAGGAAAATAATCAACAAGGATTCCCCATTCTACACGGGAAACTTGGAGATGTCAAAATTTTCAGCGATATAAACGGGTTTTCCTTCTTCATCATTAAACTCTAGTGGCATTTAAGTAACTAGAACAGTGGCCATGGATTTTACTCTCTAGATTAGAAATTCAGAACTTTTCTTGACACATTCTCAGCTATAATTTATACCTCGTGTTGTTCAATACTGGCTTCTTAAGTTTGCTTTTTCCATAAGATAAGTTACTACTTATCAGAAAGTCTAAATTGGTTATGATTATTTATGCTTATTCATGATTTCATACTGGTTTTTGCTTGAGTCTCAGAGGCTCAGGTGGTCATTACCACATAAACTAATGAATGTTTTTGTTTTATTTTTATTATGATGTGAGAAAAATCTTTAATATAAAAGTTTGACAGACACAGTTTATAATTTTATTTTTCATCTCAAAGGTATTTTAAAAGAGAATACTTGCTTTGAACACTCCAAAAATACAACTCTGAGTGGTACCCAAAACCTTGGCTATGTTCCCAAACAAATCAGAAACAGGTTATTAGAATCCCCCCTCCCTTTTTTCTCTTTTTCTCAATTGCCAGTTTGCTTTATTATTTGAAGAGTAGGAGGGGGAGAAATCTAAAAATAAAAATGCAGCTTGTTTCATAATAACTATGTACATGAAATGCAACATCTTCAGTATCTCACCCCATTCCCTCTCCCTCTTGTGGTCTGTAATTATGGACAAAGCTACAAGGAGAGAGAACAGGGCCAAGTCTTGGTTCCATAGTATGCGCTGTATCCCACTGAAGTCAGTCTTTGAGATGGTGTTCATGTCCAAAGTTCCATTTAGGAGAAAAAACATCCATATTTAAGTCTACTTTCCTTTATGAATAATTTAGGTTCCTACACCAACCACCTGCTTATAAGCTTGGTTCTGCCCCTCTTAGCTGAGTGATTTCCAGAAGGTTACTTAGTGGGCTGGGGCGATGGCTTGCCTGGTAAAGCACTTGCTGTACAAGTGTGAGGACCTAAGTTTAGAACCCCAGAACTCATGGTGATATATCCCTATAATCCCAGCACTCAGCAGGCATCGACAGGGAATCCCTGGGACTTGCTGGATAGCTAGATCAGCCCACTTTAGAGCTCCAGGTTTGGTGAGATATCCTATCTCAACAAATAAGATGGAGAGCAATGAAAGAAGACTCCTGACATCAACCTCTGACCTTCACATATGAGCACATGTCCACACGCACACACCCACATGCACACACACCACAGACACATATACAAACAAAAAAGAAAGCCATTTAACCATCTGACTTCTCAGTTTCCACATCTGTAAAGTAAGAATTATAGTAATGCTTGCCCTGCAGAGTAGTTATAAGGATTAAATAAAGTGACGCATGTGAATCTTTCAAAGATTGGCACGTTGTAAATAAATACTCAATGTCTACAGGCTTTTCAAATCGTTTTTCTTAAAATTTTCATCAGAACTGTTTGCATGTATTGTTTAGTGCAACTGAGCATCAGAGCATGCTGTGAGAAGCCAGGCTATGGAGTTAAAACAGAATGTCCTAGCTGGGTGTGGTGGCACATGCCTTTAATCCCAGCACTCAGGAGGCAGAGGTAGGAGGATTGCCATGAGTTCAAGGCCAGCCTGAGACTACATAGTGAATTCCAGGTCAGCCTGGACTAGAGCGAGACCCTACCTCGAAAAACCAAATAATAATAATAATAATGATGATGATGATGATGATGATGATGATGATACAGAATGTCCTGGAGACACAGGATCAAATTCCAAATTCAGGCTCAAAAACTGATCACCTCTCGTTTTGCTGGTTTCCCTACACTTTGTTTTCATCCTTCATCACATAGAAACTTTCTCCCCTCATTGTCTTATATGAAAGGCATATGTAAAAATAATGGGGGAAGGGGCCACTGAGAAGATGGTTTAGTGGAAAAGCGCCTGAGTTGGAATCCCCAGAATCCATAAAACAAAATCAGATAAAGCAAGCATCTGGAACCCCACTGTGGCACTGATGAGAAGGAGGAGGAGGCAGGAGAACGGCTCAGAAGCTCACAGTCCAGGTAGCCTGGCAAGCACAGTAAAGTGAACAAGAGAAACTGCTTCAAACTCAGTGGAAGGCAAGAACTGACCCCAGAAACTATTATCCAACCTCCACGTGTGCCCCGGCACACATGTGCACACACACAGACACACACACAAATAATAATTTTCATATAGACAAGTCCTACTTAGTATGAAATAATAGAATTTTAACATAAGAACTTTTTAAATATAAAGCAATATATTTCATCATAAAATAAGAACTATTATATATATATAATAGTTCTTATTTTTTTTATTTATTTTATATATATATATATAAAATACAGTGAGGATGCAGAAGGTAAGGCTAAGCCTGGTCCCCAAAAGTAGAAAAGAAATTCCCAAAGGGAAGTAATGTGTCAGGGGTATCCATATCCCAAAGAAAAAAAGAGGGATTTGCTAGTCAATTAACTCAGAGGCTTAAGAAAACGCACGCCTGGAAATCTGTGAATAAAGATGAAATTATATGCCAAACTCATTAGCTTTAAATTACTATTAGTTATAAATGCTGGCTGCACTTAGTAACACAAATGCTATGTCCTGGGGTTGAGACTTCATCTGTAGGTTGAAAGATTGTTCATAACACATGGTTTGTGTCGGTTAAGACTTATGAATGAGAAAGAAATTGGCTCCATTTTCTCTTTTACATAAGAGTAAACTTAGACAGCAAAACAAGGCAGAATCCAGCAGAAAATCTTAAATCTACTGAAGGATAAGTTGATTGAAAATTGACTTTGGATTTGTTTCCATTGAACTGAGAAGCACATTATGTGGGGAAAGACAAGAGCGCTTTCTTCCCTTCTGCAATCCTGCACTCAGACAACTACCGGAGCACAAGGAGATGGTCAAGGGTTTGATAAACTGGGAGAGAGAGGTCGCAGCTCAGCCGGCCCAGCACCTCCAGGCTGCACCCAGTACCTAGGCGGAGCACCCAGCAGAATGACCAAATGGAGAATTCCCTACATTCATTTGGAGAATAGAGTCCTCGCTTTGTCTTCTTGCCAACACATATTTTATCTTATCACAGATTGTAAAACTTATCTTCCCAGATTGCACAGCCATTCTTTCCTCCTGAGGTTGACTTTACCTTTCAGAAGATTCCAATCTCAAATTAATCTTTTTTTAAATTTAAATGAAATGCATGGTTTGTTGAGAGATGACTCATCCATCTGAGGCCAGGATCAAGCACACACACAAAATGTGGAGACTAATATTTCTTTGTCACTAATTCTCATGAAGAGCACCTTTTGGCTGTCCCTGAAAGCAAATCAGACTAGTTTTGCCATTCATATTATTGAAATTATCATAGTTTTCTCACCACATTTTTAATGCAGAATACTGCTTTTGTGACTTACTCTCATGGAGCCTACATTCTGCATGTTTGAGTCGCAAGAATGTATGTTCTAAGCAATAATTGTCATTATCCTTTATTATTATTATTATTATTATTAGTCTGTTTTTGTTTTTCAAAGTAGGGTCAAGTAGGGTCTCGCTCTAGCCCAGACTGACCTGGAATCTACTATGTAGTCTCAGGGTGGCCTCGAACTCATGGGGATCCTCCTACCTTTGCCTCCCTGGTGCTGGGACTAAAGGCATGCACCACCATGCCAGGCCTCTTTTTTACTATTATTCATTGAATTATTTTTAATTTTAAAAAAAAAGGTTATACTGAGCCAAGTGTGGTGGAGCACACACCCTCAATTCCAGCACTGGGGAGAAAGAGGTAGAAGGATCACTGTGAGTTTGAGGACAGCCTGGAACTACAGAGTTCCAGGTCAGCCTGGACTAGAGTGAGACCCTACCTCAGAAATAAATAAATAAACAAACAAATAAGGCAGTCCTCTTAGGCCCCTCTCCCCAATTCTGCTGAGGTCTTCTTTGGTGGGGTTATTGGTTGGTATTCATTGTAGGGACCAAGAGGCATCAGTTATTGGGGGTACTCAGACTGTTTCCACCCACAGGCTCTTACAATCTTCCAGGCCTCTCTCCTGCAGTGTTCCCTGAGCCTTGGTTGGCCAGAGAGGGATCTGATTTCGTGTGGCTCTCGCTGTAGCCTCGGGATCTCTGTTTTGATAAGATTTGAGTGGCCACAGTGTCCATCATTATCTCCCTGGAGCAGGTTTTCAGGCTACCAATGAGAGCAGTATTCCTGTCACTGCTTCCTCTGTAGTGACTTGTGGGCCTGGCAGATGAGGTGGAGGTGACCCATCTCATGGTAGACAGTCGGCTCTCTATTCTTGATGTATTGATGTATCCAGGTTCTCCCCAGCATTCCTCACCACCTGTAAGATAGAACAGATTCTCCCACCTGCCCTCCTCCCCCATGAGAATGACACTCACTTTCTTTTAAATCAATATATAAATAGCAATTGAATAGGGAGTCTACCAGCATAGACTGGCTACTGTGAACTTTGTTGATACAATTCTAGCCAAAAATAAATATTAGACATTTCAAATGAGATTTCTTGAAGCTTTCTGAAATAATGGCAAATTGGTTTTTTACCCTCACTTCCAAAACTTTAAGCTGGAAACCATTCACAAAATTTGACCAAAACTAGAAAATAGATTCTTAAAAAGGAACTTAAATAATTTTAGCTCTCATTGCTTCGTCGATAAAATAACGACTTACATATCAGTGGTCAAGGTGTTTATCTCACATAACCATACATCCAGGACACCATACAAAGAACAAGCTGGCAAACAGGAGAACAGTCTAGGAAGTAGTGGAATCAAAGCCCTTTTGGTGCTCTGAATACTCCTTCCACTAGAAATATTTTGTTCTCACTTCAAGCCATGGCTGAAATTTATTTTGCAGAAGTAAAGATATTCTGGTATTAGGTATGCAACATGTATGCTTTATGTTATGACTTGCTTAGTAAGAACATTTGTGTGGCAGAGAACATCAGATTCTGAGCTGTGTGAAGGTAAATAGCAAAAGGAGTGTTGGGGGGTTTAAGTGGTAAAAATTTTAATAATCAAGATAAAATCTGGTATGAAGTGTTATACTCCCAACCCCCCAAAATAATCAGCATAGATGGTTAAAGTTTCCATAAAGAAGAGGATTTTCCCCTGTTTTTCAGAAAAAAAAATACAAGATTTGGAATGAACTGCAAGAAAATATGTTGCAAAAATTTAGAATTGTAGCACCATAAAGGTTCTATGTCCAATCACAGAGGTTTCCATCCACCGGAAGGGTGGTAAAAACACACTTACTTGTAAGATGCAGTTGACAGGTGAATGAATGGTCCTCGCCTCCCAGGCGTGGATTGGCTGTAGTGGGCAGCCCAGGTGCTGAAGGGGAAAAGGAAGACTGAGGTAGCAAGGTGCAAGGTGTGGCTTTGGTTTTTGACAGGACAGGGCATTTGCATGCAAAAAAAAGAATAATATAACAAACATTATGCTTCCTGTATCTAGAATTGATGGGTGTGAATGTTTTAGAATATATTCTTTAATATATTTTACTTGAGGGAAAGAAGGATTGTGATGGAAGCTGAATTCCCTTTTTATTATTTTTAATTATTTATTTATTATGAAAAAGACAGAGAGAAAAGCAGGGAGAGAGAAAGAAAGAAAAAGAGAGAGAATGTATGGGCATGCACGCATCACTTTGTGCATCTGGCTTTGGGTACTGTGGAATTGAGCCCAGGCTGTCAGGCTTTGCAAGCAAACACTTTAACCAATGAGCCATCTCTCCGGCCCCTCAAGTTCCTTTTAAATACCTTTTCCCACTCTCTTCCCCTAACTAGGAAATCATGAGTTGTTATCTGCTTTTAATCCAATTAGTGTGTTGCAAATTTGTGCGTGCATGCATGTGTGTGTGTGTGAATGCACCAATGCAGAATGTTGCAGTATTGACCATTGCATAAACAGTACAGTAATGGTACACACTGAGATGGTGCATAAATGGTATATATTTGAAAATCTAAATTTGCCTACTTCTCAAGAACCACCCTGCATTCTTACATTGTTTCTTAAAATAAGTGATGATAATAATCAGTGAATATTAAAATGTCTTTAGCTGGGTGAATTAAAAGACAGCACCTTACATTCCTAAGTGATCCCCTTGCCCATTTTTTTTAAATTGTCTGTGTAAGAATAGGTCTGCTGAAGCTCAACTATGATGTTCCTTGCGCCTCTACACAGTCAGGAAATGCCCACCTCCAGGGATGTGTGTGGTATTTAGCATCGATGCTAATGAGATGTGTTTGAAAATATTCTCCCATCCAGGTGTGTAGTAGTGCTTGTCATCCCAGCTCTTGGGAAGATGAGGCAGGAGGATCTGAAATTCAAGGCCAGCTGAGCTATATAGGGAGACTCTATCTCAAGAAACCCAGGAGAAAGAGAAAGACAGACAAGAGACAGACACAGAGAGAGAGAGAGAGAGAGACTTCCTGAGTTACTCTCAACAGGTTTCCATTTTGCATCTATTTCTGGGTCATATGCTATACTTTGAGGTTACACTAGCAAGAAAACAAGCTTAATTCTCTTCAAAGAAGAACTTCAACCACAAAAAGAAACTACAAAATGTTCTTGGAATATGTTTTGGGTTTTTTTGAGGCAGGGTCTCACTCTAGCCCAGGCTGACCTGGGACTCACTTTGTAATCCCAAACTGGCCTCAAACTCACAGAGATTCTCCAACCTCAGCCTCCTGAGAGCTGGGATTAAGGGTATGAGCCGTGTCAGCCAGCTTGTTTGTTTTACATTAAGCATCCTCATTACCATCCACCATCCTCCACATACTAAGGAACCATGCTCACAGCCCCTTTCGCTTGATCCTTCACCATTGAGAAGAGCTGTGGATTTATACACACGGTGGCAGGGGCTACCTGTAAGAACACGCTTGACTGAGAAGAGTCATCCGCTTTTGATCTTGCCACAGAACCATTGCCATCACCAATTTCTGACAAAATGCATTAGTCAACCTGGACAGATCTCTCCGGGTACCTGTGTGACTAGGTGATACATGGAAAATTCACGATAAACACGGGATTACAACACAAAGATGTAGAGGTCCCGTTCTCATTCCCATGTGATTGGCACGTTATGTAGCAGCCATGAGAGAAGGGAAAGCAGGCTCAGTTAATTGAACAGGTCCATTCTCCCAGATTTACTTTCTGATCCATAACTTCCATATCACAATGCCTCTTCAAGAGATTAGAAATTAGTTAGATATTTTCTTTTAAGTCTACAGACTGGAGCCTTGTGCTGTTCCCCCCAGTGCTGGCCTCCGCCTATGGCAGATTTCCAAATCAGGTGTGTCGACTGAGACTCCAAACAGTATTTGCAAATACTTTTGGAGCGTATCCAATTCCAAGGTGCATAGCTCACCAGGGCCTGCTTACTCCAGGCTGTCTGATGCCATTAGGAAAAGCATTTCTTACAAAAATGTCAAGTATGATCTTCATATAATCGTCCAAGGAGATCAGTCATGATATGCGCAGAGGGTTCGCAGTGATTCACAGCAGCCCACTCAGCTCCCAAGGAAGTTTCTGGAGCTGACGGTAAATCATTCTACTCCGCGTTGGCACAAGGACCTTGGAAGCTGCTCTGATTGCAAAAGCAGCCCTATCACTTTCCTGGGGAGTGGGTGGATATCCACACACACACCAAAAGACCTTGGGTCTCTGGAAAAAAAGGGCATTTGGTAACTATTTTGAACACAGGTAGGTTTTCTTGTTAGGAAATAAAGTCTTCATTCCTCTGTGGAAAACTGGACATAGATTTTTATAAATCGAAAGTTTATTCTTTTTTTTTTTTGAGAAGTTTATTGTTATTTGGAGACCAAAGGCTGGCCCTTCTCAGTCATAGTATATGTCGTGCATATTTAAGATTGTGAGAGCCGTGGTGGGGGAGAATATCAGAGGCATGGCACCCCTCAGTAACAACACACTTGGCTGAAGACTAGGCTATCCATGGTCCCCTACCACAAAGACTGATCCAGATGGCCCATGGAGGAGGATATCCAGCTGATTGGGGATGGGGAGGGGGACATTGGGGAATTGGGGATAACAACTCATTGTTGGCCCACTAAACAATGTAACTCATTATGGACAATAAAAAAAAAGAACTTGTACATAAAAATGCTGATAAGCATGGTTTTTTGAAAGTTCATATCAATCATGCAAGTGGATTTTTTTAGGGGTGTTAGATATTCCCTAAAAATGGCCAAAATAGATGCTCATTTCCTCCAATGACTTGTTTGAAATGAATTGCTGGTTGAAATCCAGTGAGTACTGGCAGATCTCCACTTCCCGGGGAGTACCATGGTAATTACAAGTTGCCGTCATTCTTTTCAGCAGCCTCAGAAGGGATACCAAGAATTAAGCACTCAAAGAAGTTGAATCACCCCCCTTATCCTTGACTGTACTCACTTCCTTTAGTCCAGGCCAAAGGTTTTTGGAAGGTATTCTTGTGAACTTCCGTTGCTGGTGTAAGCTGTAGGAAAACAGAAGGCAGCACCATGATTGGGTTGCCACAACAAAATCAAAGATTAAAAACCTTCTGAACCATTGCGTTAATAGGAAGTGGTGGGAGAGAGTGGGGATTTCAGTCATAGCTGCTATGTGGCTTAGATGCATTAAATTATCAGTAGTGTGGTTCATTCCGTTGTATTTTATCTTTGGCAGTGATTATAGATTCCTTTTTTAACGTAATTGAATCTCCACTCCCCCAACTCAAGAAAGATTATTCAAGAATTTGTTCTGACATCTCAGATCTATGATGTTGTCCCTGATAATATCCTGAAGAGATTCACCTAGTAGGAGGAAAAGATATCTTTTTAAAATATCTTTATTGTCAATAAATAAATCTTGTGATGGTACCCTCATTTCCCTCTTCTCTGTCCCCAACCCACTGGGGGTCCTCCTCGGTGCACATACTGGATCAGTCCATGGGGTAGAGGGTTATGAATTGCACAAGAGGTAGCCAGATTTTTCCCCCTTTGTGTGTTGTTGCTGAGGGGGCAATGTCTCTGGATATTCTCCCCCACCTTGGCTCTTACAATCTTTCCACCCCCTCTTCCACTCAGTTCCCTGAATCATGATGGGTGAGTTTTGAAAAGGATACCTTTTGAAAACTCAAAGTAGTACCAAGGTCACAAGGAAATTTGGATTCACTTGAAAAATGAATGTTAGCCAATAGCTGTTCTTGTCTTTGAGCCAGGGAGGGGGTCTCTCCACTAGGAAGGCTTGAATTAGAACAGATGCAGATGAGAATGAACAGGCCTGGGCAAAGGTGTGCAGCGTGAAGAAAGTTCTACTCAAGAACCTTATTAAAACTCAACCACTTTCTTAAGCATCTTACCTCCAAATATGGTTGCATTCTGCCCACAAGAATTAGGACTTCCACATACTAATTTGGAGGGAGGCACAGTTCCACCCATAACACTAATAAAACCTGCAATTCAGAGACTGATTTAGATGGACTCTTGTGAGTATGTGGATTTGTACAGACTATGGAAAAGCAGGTCGAGATTAAGAACCACTTATGGGAATTGTCAAAAGAGTCGTCAGAAAATAAAGATCAGAATCTTCTCACCTCCAGCACCTCTTTTCTCCTTCTAAATCAGTGTTTATTTTCATATCTAAGACTGTGATCATAATACCACTGTCTTTTTCTGAAAGAAGTCTTCGTCCAAAATTGCATGGCATCAGGTTTCACAAAACTTGGTTCCATCTGACTGAAAGAATAAAAAGGCCAATCTCTCTAAAGCACAGTGATCTTCCATTATCCACAGTTTTACTCTCCAAGGTTTCAGTTACTCACCATCAACCTCAGTCTGAAAAGATTAAATGAGAATATCCAGAAATAAGCAATTCAACAATTTTAAGTTTACACGTTTTGGAGTAGAGTGATTAAAATCTCTCTCTCTCTCTCTCTCTCTCTCTCTCTCTCTCTCTCTCTCTCTCTGTGTGTGTGTGTGAGTGTGAGTGTGTGTGTGTGTGTGTGTGTGTGTGTGTGTGTGTCCTTTCTGGGATCTGAATCAGCCTTTGTCTAGCACATCTACACTGTATATTCTACCTGCCTATAGTTAAGTAGAAGCCATTTCAGTGATGAGAGACCCATTGCCCGGGAATGGAAATGTATGCTTCCATTTTAGTAACTCTTATTTTACTTAATAATGGCCCAAAAGTGAGTGTAAGAGTTGTGATTCTGATGATTTTATTACACTAGAATGTTATAACTGTTCTAGTTTATTATTAGTTACTGTTATTATTAATCTCTTCTTGTGCCTAAATTAAAAGTTAATTTTTAATCATAGATTTTTTTTCCCCATGGAGAGAGACGTGATACATATATGAAAAGTCTGACACTATCTAAGATTCCAGCCACCCACTCTGTGTCCTCCATGGTTAAGAAGAATTTAACAGGAAAGGATGGGCTCTAGCTCAGAGTTGTAGATATTTACAGATAAAAAGGAACCGTGGGAGTTATTACTGCCAAAACCTTATTTTACATATGAAGAAAGGAATGCTCAAAAAAACATGGCCAAGATCACACAGACCCCAGACACCATCAAGGACTAAACGAGGTACCGAGGCCCTGTGGTTTAAAGCAGTGTTGAGTTAAGGAACACAGGGGGACCCAGCATTCTGACTCATCGTCTGGGCTGACCCTCGGAAGCCTCCAGGGACCACATTCTCATGGCATCTCAAAATAGTCTGTGTGTTCTACACTGGCCAACACACACTTTCCCTTCTCTTTCTAATGGTTCCGCTGGGTAAGCGGTTACCTTTGCCTTCCTATAAATCATGTGGCCACCAGGGAATTGCACATCCTTTCTGCCTGCCGGTCATCTGTAATTTCCTTGCTTACCGTCTTTGCTTCAGCAGAAGCACCCCGTCTGTTTTTCCACTTCGCTTTCTATTCCCCCTTCTGTGTAATCTACAGACCTCCTTGCCTGAGCACACACAGTTGTGTCCAGCTGCCTCAGCAGATATCCATCCCATCCTCACACTTACTTCAAGTAGTAGAAGGGAAATGACCCCTTCCTCAATGTCCCCAAAACACTACTGACCTCACATTCAGCTGATAACGGCTTTGCCATCATCCTGACCCTGCCCATTTTTCTCTCTCCTTCCACTCAGTCACCATCTGCTCACCCCTCCTCACCTTTACAAGTGACCTAGAGGCATCCCTGCCCACATTCTCATTCTCCATATCCAAGTTCTTTCCAAGTGACCAAATCTCAGCTTAGCATTTGGGGCAACCCTGTATTTATTGTCTGCTGCCCTCCCCAGAGGTATTCCAAAAGGACTTGTCCTGTCAGTATGATTCACTGTGTTTGCAAGCACTGCTCGCTCATTAAGGTTCTAAAAGGACTCGCAGGGACAGGCGGGCATCTGTCTGCTGACAGAATTCATTCTGAGGCTCTGATACCAAAGAGGAGAGGAACCCTAAGTAGCAGTGGCACTTGGCATGAAAATGATCCCATACCTTCTCACACCAGCAATGTGCAACACCAACACTTCAGAGTATCGGAGTCTGCATGGTCCAGCTGCCTGAGTAGCCCCATCCACACATGGCCATTGGGCACATGAAATGTGACCAACTTGAAAGAGTTTCATTATAAACTACACCCCAGATTTCACATGCTATTAGTTAGGAATGTAAATAGCAGTTGTACCTTTATTATGATTAGTAGTAGTAATATTAGTATTTTTGAGTCAGGGTCTCACTCTAACCCAGGCTGACCTGGAACTTACCATGTCACCCAGGCAGGCTTGTCTATCATATCTTAGCCTCCCTGTGCTGGGATTAAAGGTGTGCGCCACCCTGCCCTGCAGTTATAGATCTTTACGTTGCCTACTTTCCAAATTATATTTGGGATATATTCATACTACATATACTATTAAGATGGCTTAGCAGTTACGGCATTATATATATATATATATATATATATATGATTCCCACATATAGCCAGATGCACAAGGTGATGCATGTCTGGAGTTCATTTGCAATGGCTGGAGGCCCTGGTGTGCCCATTCTCTCTGTGTCTGCCTTTTTCTCTTACTCACTCTCTCTCTCAAATAATGAAATAAAATATTTTTCAAAGATAAAATAAAAAGTAATATCCTAGCTGGAGAGATGGCTCAGCCATTAAAGGCTCTTGCTTGCAAATCCTGATAGCCCAGATTTAAATTGCCAGCACCCACAAAAAGCCAGATGCACAAAGTGGTCCACATGTCTGGAGTTTGTCTGCAGTGGCAGGAGGCCCTGGCACTCTCTCTTTCTCTCTCTCAAATAATAAAAATATTTTTAAATTAATATTGAAATTGATTTGATCTGTTTCCATTTGTGTTTTGTAAAGTGGCTACTAGAAAATGTCGTTACAAACATGGTTTCATCATATTTATATCTGCTGCAGGCCAAATGCTATTGCCCATCCTGAGGAAGCCCTGGGCTTTGTTAGAGTAGCAAAAGCCAAGAATCTTCAACTTCCATGCTAATTGCATTCCTTATTTGGATATGAATGAATGTGTTTTTACTTATTATAGTTGAATCACTGATTAGGGCCTGAATATCGTCACTGGATCACTTGGAGTTAAACAGATTTGTTCTTTCTTGGAATTCCACTAGGGTTGGAACTGGGAGAACATTTTCAGTCTAAAACAAATGGTTTATAAACAAACAAACAAAATGAATCTGTATTTAACCTTAACAGGAAGAGGTTATTTTGGTTTCTATTGTTGAGTGACCTTTACATAAAAGCTTTTTACAGAGACAGCTAAAATGCTTATAATTATTTGATCATGGACAACTATTTTTAAGCTATTGAAGTGACTTAAGTGAGCATAAGCCTAATGTCTATTAAAGGTCTTTCATTGCTTGAGAAGAGGTTTCTTCCATGGGTGCAGTTTAGTTTTTAAAAATATTTTATAAAAACAGTTGGGCATGGTGGTGCATGCCTTGAATCCCAGCACGCTGGAGGCAGAGGTAGGAGAATGGCTATGAGTTCAAGGTCAGCCTGAGACTACATAGTGAATTCCAGATCAGCCTGGGCTAGACCAAAATCCTACATCAAAAAAAATTTATAAAATAATTTCATGAAAATGCTGAATGTTTTTAGAATAATAAACATTCTTATAATCACCATCCAATTTAAGAAATTAAATGCCCTCAGGGCTGGAGAGATGGCTCAGCAGTTAAGGCACTTGCCTGCAGTGCCTAAGGTCCCTGGTTCAATTCCCCAGGACCCACATAAGCCAGACCCACAAAGTGATGGCCCTGGTGCTCTCTCTCCCTCTCTCTCTCGCTCTCTGCTTGAAAATGAATAAATTATATATAAAAAATAAATAGACTAAAGATGTGATAAAACAGATTTAAAAAAAAAAAGAAATTAAATGCCCTCAGTACCTTTGAAAGCCTCCCCCAACTCCCAAAGGTAACTATTTGTCTAAGTTTTATGTTTATTAATATTTTCTGTCTAGTTCAGACTTTGTTATGGAAGGAGTGTTTTTAAAAGGCTGGTTTAAACTGGGAATTGTGTTGGATACCTCTAATCCCTTCACTAGGAAGACTGAGGCTGGAAGATCATGAGTTCAAGGCCAATCTGGGTTACATAGCAAAGCCCTGTTTCAGAAAAATAAGTAATAAATAAATAGGTGGGTAAGCCATTTAGAAATTATTCTTGTCATATGGACCTGCATAAAATAATAACCCTGGAACCTATAGAGTGTTTCCATTAAAGGGAAAGAGGAGGAGAAAAGGATAGTAAAAGATAAAAAATATTCCTAACTTGTAGAACGGTCTTCTTAGATAAGAAAGTGATGCCATAGAGAGTAACACCATTCTTTGGGCTGCAGCCAGAGGGAGGAGGGCCAGGCACACACCAGTCAGCAACCACAGGAAAGTGCATTAAGAAGTATGACCCAGAATAAATATTCTGCTAATATTAGGAGCTCCCTTGAAGACGGAGCAATGTCGAATGCCCCCACTACTCCCAGGTGATTATGATTCATTTCCACATTCCTACTCTCTAGATAGAAAAAAAAATTCCAGGGTCTCCCGCCTCTGCGTAGTTCCAAACTGTAGGTGCATTTTCATATACTACAAACATTTCAAAGCTGTTTAGGGTTTGTCTTCTCTGTCTCACCACTTGCTCTATCATCTGTTTTGTCTCTGGTCATCCTTCTGCCCATATGGGAATCCAGTCAAAGAATCGCACAGTGTTTTTCTTCAACGGTTCTACTTATCAACAAACATGCATGACCACCTGCTCTTTGCCGGATACCATACTGAACTCAGAAAGCAGAAAGCTGAATATGACATGCTCCCTGTTCCAAAGGAACATTGTACATTGAACATTGTAGTAAGAATGTAAGCATATGAAAACAGATAAAGTGACCCTTTCATTCAACAAATATTTATCAAGTACCTATTATGTACAAATATTCACACTACATATTAATAGGCATAGGGACACATCAGTGACTGAAAAAGACCAAATGTCTGGTGTCAGTGGCTTACACTCTACTGGAAAGAGAGCATGCCATAGATGAAA
Source organism: Zapus hudsonius (assembly GCA_004024765.1). NCBI lineage: Eukaryota > Metazoa > Chordata > Mammalia > Rodentia > Dipodidae > Zapus > Zapus hudsonius. Next base: position 22,750 of record PVHP010008829.1, read on the forward strand.
TCTATTAGATAACTGTAGATTATGTGTTCTTATTAGGTCAAAGGTAATAGATGGTATGAGAGGAAAAATAAGGCAGAAAAGGGGACATGCAGGATTGGTAAGAGAAAAGTAATGGGTGTGATGTTTGAAGGAGACCTCTAAGAGAAGGTACCGGTTACGATGGAACAATAAGGTGGCCACTGCGAGACTGCTTGGGTCCCCAGCACGGTTAAACAGTCAGCGTAAAGGCTTTGAAGGAAGAGGAAGTCTTGAGTGTTTGTTCGTATGTTTTGAAAGAATGTCCTTCTATAGTCCATGCTAGCCTATAACTCACTATATATCCCACAATGGCCTTGAACACAAAATCCTCTTGCTTTAGCCTCCAGAGCACTGGGATCATGATGAAATCTCTAATTCCCCTCTTAAGAAACTTCAAACAGTGGCTGGAGAGAGGGCTCGGTGGTTAAGGCATGTACCTGCAAAGCCTAATGCCCCAGGTTCAATTATCCAGTACCCTCGTAAAGTCAGATGAAAAAGAAAAAGAGACACATGCATCTGGAGTTTGTTTGCAGTGGCTGAAGGCCCTGGCAATGCCCATTCTCTCTCTCTCTCTCTCTCTCTCTCTCTCTCTCTCTCTCTCTCTCTCTCTCTCTCTCTCTATCTCTCTCTCTTCTCTTTACCTCTCTGTGCCTGCAAATAAATAGATTAAAATATTAAAAAGAGAGGGCTGGAAAGATGGCTTAGCGGTTAAGGCATTTATCTACAAACTAGAAGAACCTAAGTTTGATTCACCATTACCAGTTCTCTCTCTCATACTCTGTCTCAAATAAATAAATAAAATATTGAGAGAGAGAGAGAGAGAGAGAGAGAGAGAGAGAGAGAGAGAGAGAGAGATCAAAGAGTCCAGTATGGGGAACAGGGGATCAAGGGAAGGGTCCCATGAGAAAAAGTCCGAGAGATAACAGAAGGAAAGACAACACAGTAGGGTACTGTCAGAACTTTGGGTTTTACTCTTAAGTTAGACAGAAAGCCAGTAAAGAATTATCAAAGGAGTGATGTTATTTGAGTTTCTATGGCATCACTCTTTTGGATCAAAAACAGACCCCTAAGTGACAAGAGTAAAAGCCAGGAAACCAGGAAGCTGTCAGGGTCATCTGAGCAAGAGTTGACCTTGACTTGATACAAGAGAGGTGGTGAGAAGTAGTCCAGCTGTGGATATATTCTGAAGGTCAAGTCCACTGGATTTGCTGACAAAGAAGACATGAAGCACGAGAGATGTAAGAGTTGTCAGAAGTAGGGTCATTTGAGAGGCAGGGAAGGAGATGTCAGGAACCAGAGACTGGGGGAGAAAGAAATAAGTTCTGAGAGGGAGATCGGGAGTTCATAATCGGTTCAGGCATTCAGTTTTAATTACCTATTAAGCATCCAAGTATAAATATAGTTGGGTAACTTGGCCTAGAACTCAGGGGAGAAGTTTAGACTTAGAGATATAAAAGTGGGATTCATTACCTTATAGATGTTTGGAAAGCCATAAGGCTGGATGAGCTCATCAAAGGGGGAGTTTAATTAGAGGAGATGTGGAAGGTGTTTGAGCCCTAGAGCATTCCGACATGAAAAGTCTGGGGGATGGTAGAGCCCAAGAGACTGAAGGCATATCCAGTAAGGTAAGAGGAAATCTAGGTCAGTGAGGTGTGCAACCGAGACAAAATGGTCTTCAAGGAGTTTGGAAAGTGATTCATCAGTCAAGAGCATGAGAACTGCAGAGCTGATGATCATTGGCTCTGGTTTCTGAAGAGTCAGTAGTGACCTCCAGGTGAGCATTCTGGGTGTAGAAGTTATTGGAGTGGGGAGAGAGAGAGAAGGGAAGGAGTAGACCAGAAGTCAGCAAGTGTAGCTGATTCAAGGACTTTGACAATAAAATGGATCAAGTATATGGATTGAAAGAGCTGGAGGGAGGTTTGCATTTCAAAGACAGTTTTGATGCTGATGGGAATGTTTTCGATGAGAATTCAGTGACAGTTATACAGAGGCTATATCTGAAGGTAGGATAGAATCTTTGTCTATCCTTTGATGGGTGCATAAAAGAGATTATTAAGAAGAACCTGGAAATACATAAATAAAAGTAAATGAAGAGTCTACAATATTATCCTGTTGATGTTTTTACTTTCTGCACAACTCAACACACACACACAAATTAATTTTACATTTTAACTATGAAAACATCCCATTAATTATATCACCATGAAATCTAGACTACGCTAGACTAATCATTATATTACTGATAAATTTGAAATAAATTTTTCTCTCAAACCAAGAAAAAGAGCATTGTCTGTCAGGTGCTTGATAATTAAATGAAAGAGTAGAAATCTAAATGATAAAATAAAAATGTATAACCCTCTATCTGTAAACTTTGTAGTTAAAGATTGGATTAACATATAGGAACTTTTTCCAGGGCTTACAGCAGCCATTTTTTTGGAAGAAAAAAAAAACTTTTTTTGATTGGTTATTTTGATTTTAATGAAATTCTTATTGAGAAACTGGGTCAACATAATGGGATTTGTGCCTATCGGGATTGTGATGAGGTTACAATGCAGCAAGATGACATAGAATGACTAAGTTGATTGAGTGACCAGTCCTACAACAGGAGCCTTTTTAAGCTCAGCTGGATACTTCTCAATAAAGGTTATTGCCAAAATTCTATCATTTTTCTTCATAGTCTATTGTACACTGGCCCCTCTGAGTGTATCGTGTAGTGCTCAGAAGTGTAAAAACCATAATGGAACATCTCTGTGGCACCAGAACCCTCGGCTCATGACATTTCTGTAGGAAGGAGATTGTTATTACCATTTTAAAGTAAGATTCTGTGAATTTGAGTAACAGGCCTTACATTACACCTTTGTGGGAATTCCTGGGACCTGCTGTTATAAAACTCATGCTATGAGCACAAAACGAAAAGGGTTGGAAATCAAAGGTAACTTCCACTTAAACTCTGAAAGCCACGTAAAACTTTTTACAGCCAGTCATGTAGCGTACAATTCAAAAGGCTGGCTTACGTTACTGCAGATTTGAAAAACAGCAAAGCATTTATTTGGCTAGTTAATCTTTAGTAGTTACGGAAGAATTTTCCAATTTGGTTATGTTTCTCCTGTAACATGAAGCAAAGTGCATGGAAACCACTTTCTTTTAGCTATTGTGATAAGCCCCTGCACTCGACAATCACTTGTCATTACAGAACTCTTCTCTAGGGAGAGACTATGCAAAAGGAGAAAGAAAGTGAAGACTGTCTAAGGTTAGCAGAATTCTTCTTTTGGCTCCTTTTATCTAAAATCATTATATGGATTTTTCATTTAGCAAGGACATTAGGAAAAATATAGGATGGATGGATGCGTGGATTAATGGATGGAAGGTAAGTCTCTCTCTCTCTCTCTCTCTCTCTCTCTCTCTCTGTGTGTGTGTGTGTGTGTGAGTGAGTTAATGTCATTTCAAGAATTAGTATCAAACTTCAAAAGAGTGCTCAATTTAAGTATATTCTGCTAAAACCTTTTTCAGATCAGTTGTCTTTCATTCGCATGCTGCATTTCTCATCTGTTCTAAGGCTGTTTAAACTCTGTTCTATCGCCATATGTAAGTATGATCTTGCACACATGATCAGAAACTCACATATACAGTCCAGAAGCATATTCAGAGAAAAAATTAATTTTTGTTCTAATCTCTGCATGTATAGGTGTGTCAATGTCTACTTCCCTCACCCACTTTGATTCTGAAATTCTTGTCATAATTTACTGAATAAATAATGCATAAAGTGCATATTTTTATCAAGAGTCTTACGTTATGATTATCTACTAACTTTCAGCATTGTTTTGTGCTTTCTTAAGTGGCCCATCAGGAATATAATTGGTCTAACCAGCATAAACTGCTATTAATCCGGAAACCTGTAGTACCTATTTGTTTACAGGATACATACTTTGCTGAATTTTATTATGAGTCTTATTTTTCTGGGGGGTTTGGGGTTTTTTATTGGGGGGTTGTTTGTTTATTGGTTTGTTTTTTGAGGTTGGCTCTCACTCTAGCCCAGGCTGACCTGGAATTCACTTTGTAGTCTCAGGGCGGCCTCCTACCTCTGCCTCCCAAGTACTGCAAATAAAGGTGTGTGCCACCATGCCTGGCCTGAATCTTATTTTTTAAATATGCTACAACATATCTCAAGTCCACATTTAAGCATGGTGTTCAGCAATGCCAGATTTTAAAATACTACATACTTGGAGTGTTTCAGACACGGTAGAACGTAATTCCTATCTAGTGTAAAAGTATAAACTACCATGTTTTGTGACACACACGAGGGCTAAGAGTCTACTGGATAAGAGAGACACATAAATTACACACAGTATAGGTTCATAAGTAATGGAGCTGATGGTATAACAGCAATGCAAAGAAAGCACCATGAAAATGTAAGAATCAATAGGTTAGCTTCAGAAAGGGCATATTCTTTCAGTGTAAATATTGAAATATAAATTAAGAGAGTAAAGGAGTAAATGAAATACAAGATGCATTTGTTAAGTGCCAGATTTCTAATGATATACATTAATTCACCACAACTTACACACTTTTATATCTAGGGCTGACTGATACTCGGTGGTACCACAGTATCAGAAAAATAAAAAAGCAGGATACATTCATGTTTTAAAGGGAATCATCTCAAATAGGCATACCCAGCATGAATGGTAAGTAACTACATTTTAGTTAACAAGAAAAATATGTGAAGTAAACCGCTTGATACATTCTAAAACTCAACATACCTTCTCAGTCAGAACGCACATTATGAACCCACGTGCACATTATGAACCCACTTCATGGTACTCACCTCCACAGTTTAATGCCTTCTTTCCTTCCTTTCTTCTTTCCTTCCTTCCCTCCTTCCTTCTTCCTTTACTCCCCTTCCCTTCCTCCTCTGTCTCCTTCTCTCTTCCTTCTTTCTTTTATAAAGGGGGGTGCTGGGAACTGAACAGAAGGTCTCATACATGCTAAGCAAACACTCTACCACCCACTCACCAAATTTCTCCTATCTAATAGAGATTCATTTTGCTTTCACATAAATATAATCCCTCAGTTGACACTGTTTTGTGTCTGGCTTCCCTCACTGAACATTGTGGTCTTGAGATCCGTCCACATTGTGTGGAGTTGGACAGTGCCCATTCTCATGACTCTACTGAGGAGCCTGTGTACTAACAGGTTCCAGTTTATTTATCAATCTTCTTTTGATGTATGTGTGATTTCCAGTTGAAGCTCTTATAGAAAATATTGCTGTGAGTGTCTAGTGAATGTGTTTTGTCGAACAAGTTTGTGTAATAATTGCTGTATGACACAAAAACCAAATAGTTCTTCAAACTGTACCATTGTACACAACTATCGCTAGTTTATGAAATTTGATTTGTACCACACCCAATGCTGTTTCTCATCTATTTTATTTTAGCCATTATCAAAGCTGTGTAGAGGACTGCTGTCTTTTACTTACTATGTTTTAGGAGTTATTCACATAGTCTGGGCACAAAATCACTATGGGGTATATGTGTTATGAAAACTTTCCCTTTCTTTTAATGGTGTCTTTTGAGGAACAGAAGTCACTATAAAACATGTGTTCTTTCCTTCCATCATTAGTTCTTCTTAGGGGTTGTCTTTTGGGCCGTACAGGAAGTTTTTTTCTTTATCCCAGGGAAGAAAAACTCCTGCTTTTTTCTAAAAGCTGTATGTTTTAAAAAGAAATTATATCTCTAATATGGAATCAACATCAAGATTGTCTCCCTGCTGTGCAAGTCCAACTTACCCAGAACAATTATATTAAAGTAAGTCATCATTTTAGTTTATTGCAGATGTACTACATCTGCTGAAATCAGTAAGAACTAAGTGCAGTCTATCAGTCTAAACATGAAGTGTCATCTGAAACCCCGATTGGTGTCTAAACTTTCTCCTTCTTTTGTCATCATCTCAAATTTCCAACCCAAAAAGGGAAGAAATAAGAGGAATAATTTCATCGCACTCTATAAATAAATCAATTATTACACTGGAGTGTTCAAACTCTTAAGTTTTCAGTTTCTACTCTGTCCAGAAATGAGGCTAGTCTACATGAGTCTCAATCCAAGGACCAAAATTGCTTCTGGTTCTACTAGTGAATCGGAATATTGGGATAGTATTTGAAATGTGTATCGGACTGTTGGCACTTTGGGTGTAGATGAGCACAACTTCATCTGCAGCCCTTGCCTTCACTGCTGTGTGGGATTCGCTCCCCTCAAATTCTATTCCAAAGAGTGATTTTCTAATGAGTACATCTATGACTCTCTACAATTGAAGTGTGTTTCTATCTCTTATGAAAGAGCTTAAGGGAAGTAAGTTAGAGACTACTGCACTTCTTCTAAAAACAAAACATTCAGTTGGCTGAGATCCTCTATTTAATAACAAAGTGATACACTATATATTACATGATTTTTGTGACTTCTTGTAACTCGATCATTATTTTTTAAATCTGTTGAATTTTAAAACATGTTTAAAAAAGAAAAACAAGAGGGAAGTGAGAGTTTGGGCAGGCAGTACCAAGTTGAAGGTGAGTCCTTTAAACATCTCTGCCCCTTTTAGGGTAGAAAAAGTGAATTTTATGGGAGTTGAGAAATTCAGAGCGAGAGTAGCCTAAGGTCTGTTAAAATGAATCTTGCAGGCTCTGGAAGATTCCAGAAGTTGATCTACATCTTTCCAGTGTGGTTCTTAGTAAGCACCTATTAAAATGGCCATGCTACTGAGGAGTCGAGCTTCTGTTTTCTGCTACATGAAACAGAAACAACCATAAAAATCTATATCAGAAATTTGTGCATACCAGGTATGGTAGTGCATGCGTGTAATCCCAGAATTTAGGGAGGCTGAGGTGGGAGAGATGGAAGCATGGAGATTTGATAATCATCATGGGCTACATAATGAGATCTGTTAGGAAGGAAGGGAGGGAGGGAAGGAGGGAGGGAGGGAGGGAGGGGAAGAGGGAGGGAAAAGGAGTTTTTATCAAAATAGTGCACAGTGGGTTAGGGAAATAGCTCAGTGATTAAAGCATTTGGTTGCAAATTCTGCCAGCCCAGGTTCAATTAATTCCCAAATGTCCATGTAAAGCCAGGTACACAAAGTGATACATGCATCTAGAGTTCATTTGCAGCAGCAAGAGGCCATGGGATGCTCATTCATTCTCTCTCTCTCTCTAATAAATAATTAAAATTTTAAGAGTGCATATGATCCTGGCTAATTGAATTCTAGTAAGTTCAAATCCCACTCTGCCACTTACTGCTAAAATAAATTGAATCTACTCGTACCATTTGTGATGAGGAATGATAATAGTAATTAATATTTATTGAGGGGTTACTACATTCCATGCCCTGATCTAAGTTCATTGAGCAAATGAACTCACGTAATTCTTTGATAACAATAGCACTTACTGAAATCCCCCTACCTATTCACAGGAAATAAGTGAATGGAGGGATAAATGAGCTACAATATGCAATTCCGACACCTGCACTTACTTTAACTTGCTAGGTTTTGTTTTTCTTTCTTGGGTTTCTGGTACTCCAAAGGTTTTTTAGCAGTTTTGTTCATACTGAGGACAAAGCTGGCCACACCCTGTCAAGGAGCTCTGTGAATGAGTGGTCTTAAATATTTGTGTAAGAACCCTTACATAGCTAGAACTTAACTCTTAAAATAATTACTAATTACCACTTTAACTTCTCAGACTCTATAAATTAGTTGTAAAAATAGCTACTCCCAAATGATGCCTATTAAAACTGTAGTATTCCCAAAGAATGGCGCCACATAGCTGAAGCACAATTTATTATTTGGGAGGGGGTGTCATTATTAGGATCAGCATTTGTTTATAGCTGGGATGATGATGTGTAGATACAGTGATCTTGGACTTGGCTCTGAGACCAAAACCTAATCCTGAACTTGGCTCTCCTATTCCCAAGCACATGCATTCTTATACCTGTAGCCATAGGCTGTGTTTGGGATTCATTTTAAAGCCAAGCTTCTCCTCCGTTCCCTCCCCACATGCCCTCACCTAGGGCACACCTGGGAGAAGCCTGACTTCCCCCAAGGGATTTAGTGTCACAGTTACCTCCAGCTATGCCCACTACAAAGCCTTGATTAGGCGTTGCTTGCTAGACCTTACATAGAAATCTACTTTCACCTGCATATGAACTACAACAACGATGAGGAGGAAGAAGAAGAAGAGGAGGAGGGAGAAGAGGAGGAGGGAGAAGAGGAGGAGGAAAGAGGACCTTCCGAAGTTTTGGGAGCTCTTTCAATGCCTCCTCACTTCACATTTATTAGAAAGTTTTGAAATCCTATGAATAAAAATAAGAATCAATGTAGATCAGTTCTGCCTGAATCCAATACATCGTACCATTCCCAAAAGCTTCCCTTAGTTCTAAATAAAAGCCCTTGACCTTTGACTAGGGAGATAGCTCAGTAGCAGCTGCTGCTTTCCTTCTCTTCTGAATCCCTCATTATAACTAAAAAGAAAAGATATCCTCATTTTTTCCTCCTGCACCACACAAGGATTTGCAGATCTGTGATGTGCTTACAATTTACCTTCTCCTTGTGCTTCAGCCTCGCTGAGCCCACACAGTAAGCAGAAGTGAAATCAGAATATACGCACAATGGAATTTTATGCAGCTGTAAAAGAAAAATGGAAATATGAACTTTGCAGAAAAAAAAATGGATGAAACTGACAAAAATTATCCTATGTGAGGTCAGCCAGGTCCAGAATGACAATTTTGAGTTCTTTCTCATATGTGGATTCTAACTTTTCATGTTTACATCTAAGTAAGTCTGGGGATGTGAGTGTTGGCCATGAGTCTAGGTAAGAAAGCAAGAGAGGAAACCATAAAGGAGTAAGTAAGCATGAAACAAAACTTGTTTGAAAAACTATACAACTTAATTCTCTGCATGCTAAGAAAAGATACATTTTTTAACTCAGTAAGACTGAAATTGATGTGTTTCTGAAATTCCAGATCACAGAGTTTTAGGGATCCTTAGTCATAAAGTAGCTCCCTCTGATTTTAACTGTTTCAGGCAATGTAGGAGAGGTTAGACTCTCAGGTGAAAACCCACAGGTGAAAAGTCCGTGATTGACAGCACCTCTTTCCTACCAGAAGCGATTCCTTTAGCATCAGATGTCTGCGAAATAGTGGTCACTCACTTGAACATGTATTTTCAAGATGGCCTCTTGAAATCAATTATGTATGACCACTCATATACTAACTCTTTAAAATTTTTTTTATTTATTTGCAAGCAGAGAAAGAGAGAGAATGAGCATGCCAGGGAGCTTTTGCCACTGTAAACGAACTCCAGACACATGTGCCACTTTGTGCATCTGGCTTTATGTGGGAGCTAGGGAATTGAACTCACACCATCAGACTTTGCAAGCAAGTGCCTTTAACCACTGAGCAATCTTTCCAGTCCTCATACTAACTCTTAACTCACAAGACTTATTAATTTCCATTTACAGTGGAACACTAATGAATTTTCTTCTTTGTAGCTATGGCTGCATTTTATTCTGCCATTTTATTCTATCTGTTCCTCTTATGGATCAAATAGTAATTTTTTTTTGAAAACCACATGTGCATAGATAGATACACTGGATCCTTTTTTTTTTCCTTTTGCAACAATACATAGTAATTTCCTTTGGCTCCTCAAATATTAAAGATCTTATGCAAATCCATCCATCATTGCACCTTGTATCTCTAGAGAATTTTAGTATGTATCAACAGGCTTCTGTAGCATAGTCTATGCTAATAACAACTAGTGAAGATATGTTAAGTAAACTTGAAATCATCATGAAGATAATCTTTCAGAAATCATAGAATTTTAGGATTTATAAGACCTAAGGCACAATATTATCTTAATCTCTCTGGGAATATGATGAAATTAAAATAACACCAGAAGAGTGAAAATAAAATAATGATTTAGATTGTGTTGGGTATTATTATCTGTTTCCATTGACCTTTCATGGGTGTTACTTAAGATCTCAGCAATAAAGCAGACTTAAAATTCACCTATCATGGCTCAGGGAACTGATCGAATGAGGGGGCAGAAAGAATGTATGGTGGGGGAGAATATCCAGAGACACTGCCACACTCAGCAACAATGCACAAAGGAGAAAAAAAAGCTGGCTACGTCTTGTGCAATTCATAACCTCCTATCCCATGGACTGATTCAGTATGTCCACCAAGGAGGGCCCCCAGTGAGTTGGGGACAGAGAGGAGGGAAATGGTGGTACCGTCACAAGATTTGCTCATACAATGTTTCTAATTATTGACAATAAAGATATAAAAAATACTGATTTAGACTTCCTCCTTTATACTTCCAACACAGCAATTTAGGTTGTATTGCAACATCTCACCAAAGTCCCAATACAAGTTCTAGGGCCCAAGAAACACCTAAACCCTAAATCCTCACCTAACACCTAACCTAGAACCCTAACACCTGAGCAGTGTTACTGCATTTCTGCTATAAGCCAAGCAGTGTTACACTTTATGCATATTAGTTCTTTAAAAACACACATAATAAAGCCCTATCATGTAGAAATTATTTCCACATTTCATGACATCATTCATTGGGGGGATTAATTAATTTTTCAGGTTTCCATAGAAAATTTCAACCACAGACCTAAGACTTAAATTCCTGAATATCCATACTCCTAAGCAAAAATATTATTCTGCTGCCTTTTTGCTTGTACCTAGATATTAAAAGTAAACATTCTGAAAATAGTGTCAGTCACTAGATAGGTTTCATTTACCTGTGAAAACAAACCAATCAACACTCAAACTTGGGAAATATGGATTACATCCTGACCTTGAACTACGTAGTAGTAAAGTCCCCAAGTTTCCAAATACGACACATCACATTTTCCTCTGATCCATAATGTGATGAAGACAGGCACCAGGACTATTTCTGGATGAATCGTAAACTCCAGAACATTCTAACACCCTTTCCTATGCTCGTGACCTCCTCTAGAATACAAAGAGGAGTATATTCTGCTCGTAACATTATGATAATAAATTAAGCCCTTCTATCAACCACTATAACCACAAGGTCACCTCAGGAAAAACAGATCTCTAATCGTGGAGTTCATTTCCTGGGGCTGTGGGGATTTTGGGCCTCCTGAGGAAACAGATAGACAGTCAAGGAAGGCCAGCCATGGGCTTCTCGCACAGAAATAATGTCCATCTACAGTGGGTTTGGTGATGGCTTGACTTTGAATTTTAAAGGCACATGTAAAACAACCACTGGTTATCTCTCTTTATTCCACAAGGACGATCAAAAGGAGGCTTATCTGGAGGAGAGAGCGTTTATTTCCATTTCAGAACAAAAGACAAAAGATACCAGGATCTTTTCCTGTGCCCTCCACTCCCTTTCCTGACTGGCATTAATCTGTGTGTTTTAAGCATGAAAAGTCAGTTTCTGGGACTTTTCTCATTTATTTCATAACAGGAAAGGTCGAAATAGCTTAGAGTTGCTGTTAAGGGTAAAAAAAAAAAGATTTGTAAGTGACCTCTTCATCTTTCTCTTATGACACTGATGTTTCAGCGCCTCTGAGGGTTTGGAACAGGCTCTAGATGCAGACCTACCCCTCCGACAAAAAGTATTTCAACCAGGAAAATATTCTTGGTGCTTCCTAGCATTCGGTTTTGGAAAAGTCATCTCATATTCCCATTCGCAATCATTTTGTTGAGAAGCCACTGTAATCTAGGACCACGTGTGTGGCCTTGCTCCTTCAACGTCTAAAAGAGAGCTTTTATGTCTTATGATGGGACATCAGAAGAAAGAGAAGGGATGAGAAATGGATGGTTGTGTGCAGTGACACAGGCCTATAATCCTAGCACTCAGGAGTTGGGGGCCAGCCTGGACTACACAGTGAGCCAGTCTCAAAAAGCAAATGGAGAGAGAGAGAGAGAGAGAGAGAGAGAGAGAGAGAGAGAGAGAGAGAGAGAGAGAGAGAGCAGCACCAGGATGGTGTCAACTGTAGCTTGAAGAGCCTGGCCTGACCTGATCTGCATCAATCTTAAGCTAAGTCTGTCTTTTGAAAAGCTTTATTTCCCTTAAAACACAGAAAATAAGGGAGAAATGTATGTTTCCATTTAATAAATAAATAAAAACACATGCTTAATATACAGTGAATGGCATTCAGCAAACATCATCAGTCAGCGAAGGCCATCTTGCTAGGTTAGTTTTTGTTTTGAATCATGGTTTAGAGAGAAGGCAAGTATGTTATACTTCATAGTTACCATTACCTATGGCTAAAACAGTACATGCATTTGATGCTATTTACAGGGCAGTAGAGATCAAATTAATAGCATTTCATGGTACTTACTCGTCCTGGAGCTATGTCACCAAGCCAGTCGTGATTGCTACTAGAAATTTATTTTTATAGCTGTCCTGGTGACTTATCACCCAGGCAGTGAAAACTGGGCAGTGCTCAGGACGTCATCGGGCAGCCCACAGGCAGCAGCTTAGAGACCCATGAGACAACATCTTCAACTTCCCCCACCCCCCAGAAGCCATTCAGCTTTAATCCATAATCCTCAGGGAAATGAGGGTGAGGACGTCAACTAGATCAGAAGGGTCCAGCTCACACACAGAATACATGGACCACTGTGTAATGAGAGTCGCTTACCACAGAGCCCCCAAATCCTTTATATAAAGACTAAATTCCCTTGCAACCCTTCAGAAAGAGTCTTGACCAATTAGACTTAAGAGCATAGGAAATGTTAAGACAAAGGGAGGCTTTTGCAAAGTCCACTCAGCTGGCTTTTGTACCTTTTACCCCCTTAACTTCCTTTGTAGCCTTGTGTGGAATTATCATCCTGCTGACTGTTTGCCCTAGAGTGGACACTGATTTCTTCTCTCAGAGAGGCCTTTTGTTCATTTTCTCTAGATGTGCACTTTCATTTTTTGTCCATTTAGAATTCAAGCCATTTTCAGGATTATGTTTCTTTAGAAAGAGGACAACATTTCTCCAACTCTTTTTTATTTCGTTTTCATGACAGAAGTAGCTTCATAGTTCTAGAAGCTAATGTGCTTTTCTGCCGGCTCTTCACAAAGCTGTCAAATCCCAGGGGCCTCTGGACTCACCTGTCAGGCCTCACCTGGATCCCATGTTCTGTAGTCCTCGTCTCCCACAACTGGACTTGTTAAGAGATAGAGTATCTTGGAAAGATTTTTAAGTAGCAAAATCCATAATCACAGTTATGCTTGATGAAACTTGCTCAGCATGGTTTTTTTAATTGACTTATTTATTGGTTTCAGTAAGGCGGCTTGAATAACAGAGTGGTTAGACACAAGTCTAACACAGTCCTGATGAGAGATGGAGCAATGACCAGGATGAAAACAGTGGCGAGGACATTGGAAGACACACTGCAGAGCAGGGTTCTGAGCCAGGAAACTTGGTTGATTTCATGACATAAAGAAAACCTGGGGGGGGGGGGTGAAAGAAAACATGGTAAGAAAAGATAGTGGATTTAATTGGGAGATTGGTTTTGCTTTGTTTTGTTTGTGGCTATTGTAGTTTTGTGCTAATATGCAATTCAAGCTTTTTCCAATTGTCTTGGCTCCCTATTCACCTTTAAGAGTTTTGCCCTCCTTGACCAGTGGTCTGTTTGTGACAGGGTATCAGGCTATTGGACTAGCGGGAGACCCATTCTGGGTTCACCTTTCTGGACTCATCTAGCCCTCGAAGTGATATAACCCAGAGAGGCACTATGTATACATATGTACTCAAGAAAATGGACTCAAGGAAGTCATTTTACTCCACATCTAGTCCAGACCCCCAGACTGAGGGCAAAGGAAACTGCTGCCTCTCACGTGGCATCCATGATGCATTCGTGGGAATCCAGGATGGTGTGCAGGCCTGTGTCTCATCTGGAGCTCCCACTGCTCTGGCTTTCCTCTCCGACAAAATGCAGCTGAAGTTGCAACACTTTCGGGTTTCACAGATCCTCACCAAATCTCTCTTGAAAAAGGCATCACAAGCAGCATTCTGGCCATGTGTCCACTCTCACCTCGAGCAGTCCTGTGGTGGACATGCCAACAGAAATGCAGACATACTGCTTCTCTGAGGACCTTTTCTATGGAAGCCACCTTTACAGTGCCTTATGCTCTAAGCCCTCAGATTCTTTCCTCACTTATTCTCATGCTGAATTATGCAGCTTGTCTTTCTTCTTTTTTAAAAATATTTTATTTATTCATTTTCAAGCAGAGAGGGAGAGAGAAAACACTGGGGCCACCACCTTTTGGGTCTGGCATATGTGAGTAGTGGGGAATTGAACCCGGGGCCTTAGGCACTGGAGGCAAGTGCCTTAACCGTTGAGCCATCTCTCCAGCCCCAGTTTATCTTTCTTCTATCCACCTCTTTTCCAAATTTAACACAGAAATTCCCATTAAAACTACCAAACATTAAGCTAGATCTGACCATTAAAAATACAGAATATCCAGTGAAATTTGAATTGTAAGCAGTGAGATTTTATTCTAAATATATTCTTAATAGTACATAATTATACTAAAAAAAGTTATCATCTGAGTATTTAAATTTTAAATGTCCTTACCTGACAGTTGTGTGATAAAGAAAACCCAGCTGGGAGAGGTGGCACAGACCTGTAATACCAGTCTTGGGTGGCTGTGGCAGAAAGATTGAAAATTTGAGGTGAGCCTAGACAATAGCAAAATATTGTCTTTAAAAAAGAAAGGAAGGAAGCAAGGAAGGCCCCTGGATGGAGGGAAAATTAAAAAGAAAGACTGGCCAGGCGTGGTGGCGCACGCCTTTAATCCCAGCACTCGGGAGGCAGAGGTAGGAGGATTGCCATGAGTTTGAGGCCAGCCTGAGATTAGTGAATTTCAGGTCAGCCTGGACTAGAGCAAGACCCTACCAAGAAAAACCAGAGAGAGAGAGAGAGAAAGAGAGAGAGAGATGAGAGAGAGAGAGAGAGAGAGAGAGAGAGAGAGAGAGAGAGAGAGAGAGAGACTGGTCAGAAACAAATCACGGAACCTTCCATAGGCTTTCTGCACCTTGCCTCTTCTGATGGAGTCCTGCTCTATGAATTTTCATGGCTACCATCTGAGCATGCGCTCACACCCACAGTTATCACAAAACACCCTAGAAAATGGGCAGCCCAGACTCGCGTTCTCTAGTGGTTTAGATTTTACTTCATAACCAGCTTTTCCACTAGCATATTACAGGCCATTCCACTGAGTGATTCAAGTAGGCAAACAGCTGTGACCCTGGTCAACACAATGGGAAGATTCTAGGTAGAAGGGCAGAAGCTCTGAAGGAGAGGCCTCTGGGTTAAAGAATAATTCTGCAAATAGCCAAGAGCTATCACCTGGAGGAGATGTGGGAATATTTTCTCTGGCTATGACTTGCCACCTTCATAAGGGAGACTCCTCTCAACCGAATCACACACTGTGCTCCATATTTATGGTCCTACATTCAGATGTTCATAGAGATGAAATCTGGTTGGAATCTCTGCCACGAGAACTTGCCAAAGAACCATTCTAAAGACTAGGATGCCATAGAGAGAAATCAGGCATACCATCTGCTACCAACCCAACTGCCTTGAATAAATGGTTGTGATCTCTCAATACTGGACCAAAAATGTATCATGATTTGCTGGCTTTCACCTCCCCAGAAACATTAGCCACCTTGGTCTAAAAGCAGTACACACCTTTCCTCCTCTGCTCGCTATAACTGCATCCACCACAGTGTATGGCTACCCATCCCTCCCAGCCCTATCCCTCTCCCACAGGGCCTGAGCCATCCTGATTGGTGTTGTCACCAACCCTTAGTCAATCTAGTGGAATTTCTCCTTCTTGCTGAGAGTCCTCCTCTAGCTCACAGGGTGGCATCCCTCCTATACAGAGATCCCCACCCATCTCCAAAATCATTTCTTGAGTTCTAACACTTTGTGGAAGGTCTTGAAGGCAGTATCCAACTCTAGATCAATTGTGTTTTTCTTTTGCTAACTTTGATCAGCCAATTATATAATTCATCCAACAAGCTGATAGAGACAAAATGTACTCCGTGTGTGAACTAAACTAACTGAATACAGATAAAATGTACTATAAATGTATGAATTAAAATTCTTGTTAAAATTTGAACATATTACAGAGCATGCCTATATTATTGGAGGATGGACTCTAGCTAACATATTTAGAGTTGAAACTAAAATCACAGGCTACTCAGCTGGCTTTCAGCCTTTTGGCACCTGTCCCTGTTGACTCTAAAGTCAACCTAAGGGAAGCTCCATGGACCAACATCCTGCAAGAGCCTAGACAATGACAGGGGAAGTAAGGGAGAGCTGCCAATTTGATAACAACCTAAGACTCTCCAAAGGCAGTTGTTTGAAGCTAAGATAATGACTACCCTTACTTGGATATTCTTCAAGCTCCAGAATTGTTTCAGCCCCTCTTCCAGGGAGGGCCGTGTGCTTGCTTATCTTTTCCTGAATTCTGTCTTATGTTTTTCCATTAAGTATCAAGTTGTTCCTAAAACAAGCACTACTCATTTGATCAAAGATCGACATCTCTATGCAGTCACCACAGCAGTCATTTTCAACCTTACCTACAGAAATTCTTTAAATCAGAAACATTTGTAAGCCCCCCACAGGATTATGGTTATAATTTTCTTATTCAAGTTGATTGAAATATGGTCCCCAAAACCTCCTAGAAATTTAGTACACCTTGAAATTAATTTATATTTTGCTCATTGCAAAACCTCTACCTAGAATTAATAATGCAGATATCCCAGTGAGATATTTTGCCCCTTCTATCTATAAATCCTAAATGTTGATGTATGGATTCTTTACAAGAATCATGAACCTCCTAATGTGGGACCCATTCCATAGGTTAAGAGCACCATACTACTGTGGACATTCCGTTGCCTCTCTGAGGATATCCTCCAAGAAGAGCTTTCTGAGAGTTATGATTGCTTCAATAAATAACACGGGCACATAATCCAGTCACTCTCTAGCCAGAGGGGCAAAGACAAAGATGGTGAGTTAGGACAGAATCAGGGTCAAGGTGTTGACTCATTAGAAAAGCCCCACAGATACTAAAAGATCACCACCACCCTTCTGCTCCATTTAAGCATCCATCCTTAGAAACCTTAGCGTGACTATTGTTACAGTCACACACTAGCACTTGTGATCATCGCATTTGCCTAGGTTAGTTCTGCTTTAAGTAAACATTGGCAGGTAGAAGTTAGTTGGATTTGGATAGATACAGAATAACCTTCTATGTTGGCCCATCTCCCCACCCCAGCACTCCAAGTCCACCACCCATCCAAGAACACAGTGTCTTCACAAATCACTGAAAGATGCTGAGGATCATCACCTGCTCTGCTTCTTTCCTCCCAGATAACAAATCCTCTCTTTAACAGAGAGTTCATACATATTAAGCCTCTTGCATCTTGACAGCCAAATCCCTCTGGACATCTGACTGACTAGGAAGGAGGAGAACAAGGCAAGCTCTCTCACCCTCAAAGGTGATAGGAACTGGAGGCAGGTTTGCCCAGCACCCCAGCTGTCAAATCCAGGGGCCAGCATCCCTGAACACAATGGGAAGGTGATGGGAACCATTTCATGGTTTGAATCAAGCTGGGGCAGGTACTGGAACACTCTCTGAGTCAAAAAGCATTCGGTCCACTCATCGGAGTCATTCTTTATGACTCAAAGGTTTATGGCTTAACGTTAGCATTACGATGTTTGTGATCTCCCTTTTTTGGGTAGGTTTCCATGTCTCCTTTCTCCCTTCTTTTCATCCTTCTTGCCATTTTCCCTGCTGATTTATACACACTTGGAGGAACATACTAAGTAAGAACCCTACATCAGTGAACTCACCATGTGCAGACATTGTCCTGGATGCTGCTGGGGAGACAGTGGTTGTGTGTGGGATCCGCTCCACAGGACCCATGCCAGCTCACCCAAGAAAGTTATTAGATGATGGAGAAGGGGGTGTGGGGAGGAAAGCCCCTGTCTGGGTTTATAATTGAGGCGCTACCCCTGTAGGTTGCATAATAAGTAAACAAAAGAGGGGGTGTTGAATGAGGTGGTGCCTCAAGCAAGGGAGAGAGTTCTGAGACTTCATGTTGAGGCACAGAGCAAAGGCTTACTCCCTTCTCCACCCATTGAAAAACCTGAAAGCAAGAATGTGTGCAGTCCAGCTGTCCTTTAAGGAAGCCATGGCATTGTGGTAGAGTAACCCAGTCCTGAGCCTCTCTGGTAGCCAACAGCATTGAGTCATGAGGGGACCCTCTGAAGTGGCCAGCTGCTTCCCATGGTGGTCTTCACTCTCTAGCTTCCTTCCACAGCTTGGCTAGAAGCGTGAACCTAAGCTAGCTTCAAGGAGTGCACAGACGAGAGGTTTTTCCCTCCATCTCTTACAGTTTCTTGGGCTCCTGCCACAGTACTGGTATATGATTTAAAGGCCTTCGAGGGAAATCAGCCCCACGTGGGTAGATCACAAAACACTCTCCACCTTGAAATCATGGAGTGGAATTTGAATGTGAAGCCAAAAATCCTATCTGTGCCTGCTTCATTAATTATCCAAATTTCCTTGCTCGATTCTGTAGCTGTTTATATGAATACAGATCTGGCTCCCACAGGGGTACTTCTCAACACAGGGGCTGGGGGAATTTGTGGTCTTGGACTTGGATGCTTCAGTGAGTCCTACGGCCTTATTTCTATTAGGTCCATTGGGTACCCTGATTTCTTACACTTTTCTGTAACATGAAGTTGAACAGCTGCCCCATCATCAGATGGTGTCAGAGAAAAAGTGACAGAGACACAGGGAGAGGAGTGTGTGAAGGAAAGTGTGTGCACATTCCCTGTGAAGATTAACTCCAGTAATAAAGATAATTGAGAAACTTTATTAAGAAGCCATTGGAAGAAAAGCAGTGCTAAGGTCTTTCCCTTCAAGATGTTCCAGATTTCACTGTGGGAAAGATGGCTGAACTTTACAGATATCTCACCAAGATTCTGAAGTCTGAAGTATGGAGGGATGCATTTCTCCTTCACTTTTCTGTCCACAAACCACATGACCCTTGACTACCAGCATATTTACCTTGGCTTTCACTGAAAATAAAGAAGAGTCACCCCCCCAAATACACAATTTAATTTGCATTCCTAAATTAAATCATAAGCTGGCTACTTCGTAAAGAGAAAACACATGGAAAACGTTTCTTTTGTTTATTATATTCCTTTTAATAGAAAGATGAACAAATTTGAAAAAATCGGCACTCCCATAAATATTGCACTTAACAAAAGCTAGATCCACAATTAGCCTCTCCTGATGATTTGGGGTGATTGGGTGGAGATTTTAGAGACCTATTATGGTTAAAAATATGAAGGGCTTTTTATATGACACACAGATGAACCAATAAAAATGTGACCTCTTGGAATGTGTTTTAAAAAAAGATATCTTGGGTTTCTTTCAGTAAAATATTTGAAGGCTTTAAATTTTTAAACAAAGCCCAGCTGGATTGTATGCATAAGTTCCAATGCCTGAGTTATTCCCATGATATCTAGTTTCAGAGAATTCTACTACTGTAAGCTCGTGAGTAAACTACATGGGGAAGAAGTTTTCTCTTTTGCAATTTATTTTGGGTATAAAGCATACTTTTGATTTTACAAATTTAAAGCCAAATATAAAGTGTTCTGCTAAGAAAGGAATATAATTAGATTCCAAATGGAAAAAAATCATAAAAATGAAATTCCCATTCAGAATGTTAAAAAAAAAGGTCAGAAAATCTCCAAGAGTGTTACTTTTTGATTGAATTAAAACATCACCAAATTGTTAGAGATTTGCAGAGTAGCATTATTGAAAATCCCACCCCCATTTTGTAACCACTACTCCTAGAAGTGAATTTATTATGTTTTGTTAGGGAACAGTGTAACCCTTCTGCTTCTGCACTCAGCCTTAGATTAAACTCTGTTAGTCTGTGATTTGCAAGCCAATAAATAGCTATGAGGTGATTACCTATTCTTTCTTATTCTTCAAATGCTAAATTACCTTTAATCGCTGCTCCCCTTTTTCCTTTCCTTTCATTCTTTCTTTTTTAATTTTATTACTCTGCTATTCCTATTGTTCTTTGCAGAGCTATGAGCAGGCTCTCTCTTGCAGAAACACAAGCTCTTCTCTGTGGTGAATTTCTTCTCTTTCAGACAGACCCCTTCAAGACTCAATTTCACTGACCAAGTTTGCACTTTCTCTCACCCAACCTCTTCAAAATATATGTTAGGGGGGATGTTTTTGTTTTGACCATTAAAGATTCTTTGATTTCTTAACTGTCTTAGAAGGTTTTAGACTTGATTGTTTATACCATAAAGGGGAAGAAGTAGTTTTACTGGGTAACTGGTTTTGATTTGTGTATTATGGTATGAAGAAGCAGCCAGCCTCAGATGACGCAGATAATTAAGTTTGTAAGGTCAGTACGACACGCATGACAAGTTGCTAAGAGACCCCACTAAATCAGTCTTAAGATTCCGACTGAACAGAATCCACACTCTTGTTTGGACTTCCTTTCTAGGAATCAGATTCCAGGCACTACAACTAATCCTGGTGTAAGCCACACACACACACACACACACACACACACACACACACACACACAGCCCCTTTTCAAAGGTAATTCAGGTTAGCTATGCTATCCTGTATATCCTCTGTGTGGTCTCTGAAAACAGACATTGAGTTCGGTAAGGTTTCCACTTTCAAAGTAGAAGAGCAAAAGGCCCTGGCTGGATTCTTGCAAGGATGCTATCTGCAAGCTTGTGGCCTCCAATCCCTGGTTTTTCAGGTGCAAGCATTCTCTTTAGCCAAACCAGACACAAAGACACCTGAACACTTTATAACTTTTCCTTGTAGAGTTTTTAAAGGTGGGAAGCCATCTTTTCCTTCTCCTAACCAGCTATTCTGAATAAACTTAGGATAAAAGTACAAGGAGTAAGTCCATAGCCCACCAGGACTCAAGGGTCATGGTTCCCTAGAGAAAATACTTGATGGGTCTTCTAGACCCTGGTGGGATGGGGCACAGAGTCTTGCTTCAGGCATCTCTCACGGTAGAACGATATTAGCAGAGTGAGAGCTGATGTATGAAAGCCATCTGTGCATCCTGTGCACTCTAACCTTGTCACCTTCTTGTCACTTGACACAGCAGGAAGAAATGCAGAGCCAGATTGAGTCCTTGGTGTCTTTTCTGTGACTGCGAAGCCAGTCAGCTGAGAAGGGATTCAGTTGCTCTAGGACAGAACTTTGGGCAAGGGTTTGGGGAAGGGGGTGGTTAGCAGTAAATTTAGCATATTATTAATCAAAGCTAAATTTCCAGTAGTGCTGTTTTTGAGATTGTTGATTTGGAATCCTGTAGGCATCTCTCTTCTGTGAATGGCACAGTTCACATTATGGTTGAACAAGAAGAAAATAACCTGTCCTATTTCCCTCAAAGTTCACAAATCAGAGAAGGAGGGATACTACCTTTGGAATAAGTCTAGGGAGTATGTTCCTTTTAAAAAGACAAAGAAAGTCAGAAGGAAAACTGACACAGGATTAGTCTCCAGATGTCGAATTGCTGTTAGCCTTTACATTCCATCCTATGGGGTTTGGGCTCCTATCCGTTCAAGTTACTACCGACTGAATCTCTGTGTTCTTCTGTTCCTCGTGTGAACTATGAAATCAGATCTTTCTTTCATAAGTGAAGACTTAGCACACTCCAGCTCTTTTTTAAAGTATTTATTTATTTATCTGGGAGAGACTATGGGTGCCTTGCAAACAAACTTCAGATGCATGTGCCATTTTGTGCATCTTTGTGTGGGTACTGGGGAATTGAACCCAGGCTTTGCAAGAAAACACCTTTACCCCTGAGCTATAACTCTAGCCTGATCTTTTTTGTTTGTTTTTTGGTTGATGTTTATTTATTTACTTATTCCTCAAAGGTAGCGATTCCCTGTGACCCAGGCTAACCTGGAACTTTGAAGTTTCAGTCTGGCCTTGAACTTATGAAGATACTCCTACCTTAGCCTCCCAAGTGCTGGAATTAAAGGTGTGCACCACCCTGCTTCTAATCTTTTATTGATTTATATTTGTCTGCTTGTATGCACATCTAGGTGCAGCAAGGCCTCTTGACACTGTGAAGGAACACTACTCACACCACTTCTTTCATCTGGCTTCACTTACTTGGGTAGTTGGGGGATGGAAGCCAGGCCTGTATGCTTTTCAATCAAATGCCTCTAACCAACACTCTCACCAGCCCCGTTAAAGGAGCTCGTTATGACTCTTTCATCAACAAGTACTATCTGCCAGGGAACCTCAGATTTGGTGATAGTTTACTCTTACCAAGATTTTTCACCAAACCTTGATGAGGTCCCTCAAATTAAAAATAACATAGCAATGAGTATAAATATATTTGGACTTATAAAACAAACCCAAAAGATGGTTGTTGTATTTCGCTAAAATCATTTACTTAATATTTCAGTTGTGAAATACCTAAGATATTGAAAACCCTGATTTTACTGAACATACTTTTTCTATAAAACACAAGTAGATTTATATCAAAATTTTAGCCTAAAAGAGTTACAGAGTATGACGTTCATGATAATAATGGTGTTGATATTTCAAGACTAAAAACTTTTATATCAAACCATACAGTCTCATATTGGTGGCTAAGATTTTTGTCATGTGCTCACTGTATAAATCCTATAGCCACCAGTATATTCACTGAAGTAGTACCAAAATAATAAAAAGATTGCTACATACAGATGTCCATTAAAACAAAACATTAATTAGAGTGTAGGCAGGTAACAGAATTGCATGCAAATAAAAGAAATTTGATATATCTGTGTACACTGACATGAGGATAGTCATGTTTCACAAAAGAAAGTGGTAGAATAGACTTTTATAAATTAGAAAAAAAGAATGTGTATTTATATACATAGATAAAAGATAGATAGATACATAGCTATAGATAGATACATACATACATACATACCTAGATAGATGATAGATACATAAATAGATAGATAGATGATAGATACATAGATTATAGATAGATAGATAGATAGATAGATAGATAGATAGATAGATAGATAGATAGATAGATAGATATACAAAAAGAGAATGTATATACTATACAAGCACATGTATAGAACATGATTTAATTATCATACTGATTAACTCCATAGGATGGAGATGCCTCATTTTTTTATTTCCTTCAGTTGTCATTTGATTTTTTTATGTATGTATTCCAGTTACATATTTCAATTTGCAATAAACAGTGATAGATATAGTAGGGCACCTTTATTCCATATCAAAATGTAAATAATCCCTATTTCTATGTAAAAGACTGGAGTTTTTTTTTTATTTTGCCTTTCTTGATCATCTCTATTACAGATTATTTTCTATTCTAAATATGCATTGCTATGCAGTAAATAATGAATTTTTTTTTAATTTTAAAGCAGAAAGCACAACATTCTCAGAAGAGGAAAATGGAAAGAGACAACATACTGGGAAGACCTGTACCTGAAAATGTGCCCTGGTCAAAATAGTTACCAAACGCCAGGCATGGTGGTACATGCCTTTAATCCCAGCACTCAGGAGGCAGAGGTAGGAGTAGGAGGCTACCCTGAGATTACATAGTGAATTCCTGAGCTAGAGCAAGACCCTACCTCAAAAAAAAATAGTTACCAAACTTTATTGTCATAAACTTAAAAGAAGTAAGAGCTTCTTTAACCAACTAACTACCCATGACAAAAAAAAAAGCAATAGCTTTTCAGATAGCTGGTAGAAAGTTCCCAGGTATCAGATGCACATGTCTGTTTTGTGTTTTCTCAAGGCAGGGTCTCACTCTTACTCAGGCTGACCTGAAACTCACTCTGTTGTCCCAGGCTGGCCTGGAACTCACAGTGATTCTTCTACCTCTGCCTCTCGAATGCTGGGATTAAAGGTGTGTGCCACCACGCCTAGCAGTCAATTTCTTAATGATAATAAGAACACAGCATTGATTTCATGACAGTGCTCACAATTACATTTTTTGGTGTTTGGTGGGGATGGGTGTTTGCAGATGCATGTGCCCGTCAGCATGCATGCAGAAGCCAGGAGACACTGCTGTCACTATCACTGCTATCGTCTATCACTCTTCTGCCTTACTTGTCTGAGATAGTCTCTCACTAACCCTGGAGCTTCACAGGACTGGCTGGCCCCCCAACAATCCTCCTGTCTCTGCCCTCACTCAGCACTGGGGTTGTAGGCATACAAAGCCATACCTGGCTTTTTACATGGGCTCCGGAACGCAATTGAACTCAGGTTCTCATGATTTGCACAAGTGCTCTTACCACTAACTCATCTCCCCAGCCTCACAGTCAAACTTTTAAGAGCAAATTCAACCTACTTTTAATAGTTGTGTCAGTATTTCACAGAAATTAAGACCATCGCACAATTCACTGAAAATGGTAACTTCACTAAACAAATATGCTCTAATTAGAACTCATTTGAAGTATCATTGAACCTAGAAATATATCTAATTTATTTTGGTTATATATTTATAAACTCAAGATTGAATTCTGTCCAAAAACTTGGCAGATCTTCCTACCTCCATCCCCCCAAAAGAAAGCACCTAAATTTGTAAGCCTTTGACCTCTAGCTGATCCTTCTGTGCCGTTCAGAATACTTCTGATGGACCATGGTATGCTGAATCTGGAAAATTTAGCACCGTTGTTGCATTTTAATGGCTCTGGGCTTCTCTGCAGGATCAGTCCCTAACTCAAAAGGCATACCTTAGTTTCTAGCCAAATCCTTTGCAAAGCAATCTTGAGATTATACTTAGTTAACCTGGAACAAAAGTTCATCCTGTTGAATTAATAAGAAACCATAAAAAGTAAGCAATACATAATAACATATGAGAGAGATACAGGTAAACCACATATTTCTCTTCTTTCTTCTTTAATCAATTTTTAAAACTTTATTGACAGTTTTCATACATATAGATAATATACCATGATCATAATCCCCTTCCCCCTTCCAAATCCCCCCTCCACTGAATCCCTTTTTTCCAGCTAGTCTCCTTTTTTTTTTCTTTTGGTTTGGTTTTTCAAGGTAGGGTCTCCCTATAACCCAGGCTGACCTGCAATTCACTATGTAGTCTCAGGATGGCCTTGAACTCATGGCAATCCTCCTACCTCTGCCTCCTTCCCAAGTGCTGGGATTAAAGGTGTGCACCATGCCTGGCCTCTTTTCTATTTTGATGGCTTCTTGTTTTCTTCCTATTAGGCAAGTCGTATGTAGGCAGTGTCAACCACTGTGAGATCATGAATATCAAGGCAATTTGATTTCTGGAAGACAGTATGATCCTTGGCTCTTCTATTCTTCTTCAATGATCCCTGAGCCTTGGAGGGTGTGATAGAGATATCTCAGTGCTGAACACACTGTCCCATCTTCACAGCACTTTGTTGAGTTCTGAGTCACCCCAGTGGTCACCACCATCTGAAAAGAGAAGCTTCTCAAACCCAGTATGAAAGTAGCATTAATATGTGGGCATAAAGGTAAGTATTTAGAGGGCAGTTTGATGGCTCTAATGTATCCACTTAGCCAGACAACAGAAATAGTTTTCCCCCTAGGATTTATGACCTCTTCAGGGATAGGTTTTTGATTAGGTGTTCAGAACCAGGCAGGGATTCCCTTCAATGGAGGAGGCCTCAAATCCAATCAGAGAGCAGTTGGTTTCCCCCAAAGCAGACATGCCATCGTTGTACCAATTGGCACATTTGTCCTGGATGCCCAGCCAATAAAGCTTGTAGGGTCCACTGCTGGTTAAGACCGTAATGGTCCCTGAGCCTTGGAAGGTGTGATAGAGATGTCTCATTTTGAACTACATTTTCCTAGGATAGATTACTTCAGGGCCAGGTATGAATGCCAGAAGCACTTATTTATCACACACACACACACACACACACACACACACACACACACACACACACCTCTGCTACTTTATTTTATATTAATTTTAACAGATGATAAATGTAACTAGTAAAATTGAAATTTATAATTTGGTATAGAGTAAAAAGTCGGTAAGTCTTTGCCCCATCTCTGGTTTTCAGTTACCTACATTTTTGTTTGTTTTTTATACTTTTAACTTTTGATACATCTGAAAGATCACCTGGTGTAACGCATAGGCAAGGGTCTGTTTGTTTCCAGAATCACAGGCCTTTTCCTTTTGTATATTTCACAAAATTCTTTCATCTGAGTCCATTTCTAGCCTCACCATTCAGTCCCACTGATGTGAGAGTCACATATTGCGTAGGTGTGCACACAGACATTAGAGACTGAGGCCTGGATTTGAAACTCAGTGCTTACTGCTTACTTGAGCAAGTTGTCTGAACTCTTCCTCAATTCTTTTTTTTTATTGTCCATAATGAGTTACATTATTTAGTGGGCAAACAGTGAGTTGTTATCCCCAATTCCCCGATGTCCCCCCATCCCCAATCCACTGGATAACCTCCTCCATGGGTCGTCTGGATCAGTCCTTGTGACAGGGGACCATGTGTAGCCTAGTACTCAGCCTGGTTCTACTGGCCCTAGTATGTTGTTACTGAGGGGTGCCATACCTCTGGATACTCTCCCCCACCATGGCTCTCACAATCTTCACTACAAAGTGTGGATGTTAATCCTAAAACTGATTGGGGGAGTTTTATAGATGCAAACACTCAGAAAGTCCATGTCACTTACATACATCAATGATGATTGCTCTTAAAGCAAACTATTGGTATTTTTATTGGGACTGTATTAGACTCATGACTTGGGAGAGAAATAGCATGTGAATAATATGTCTTTCCATGTCCACATCATGTACTTTTATGTATATTCCAGACCTCTTCACGATTGCTTCTTCTGTATGTAAGTCCACTTCTAACTCACATCTGTCCTCAGCTGGTCATCTTTGTTTTATAATGATTCACGTTCCCTTCTCTCTACTTCACCTTTCCCAGATGTTTTATCATCATCTCCTTCCAGTCCCCAAAATTCCTAGCCATTAGGTACCAGCTGTATCTTGCTCTATCTTCCCATGTCTTTATATTTCTGTTAAGACAATCAACAGAAAACTTTGGCCAGAGACTATCCCTAATAGAATCTAGTGGGTTTTAAAAACTATTATTCCTATAAAACAATTGGAAATCACTAGTACCTCTAAAGGCTCGTTGATTTTTTTTTAAGACCATTATCTCTCTAGTGAAGAAATTCTCTGTTGAAATATTGTCCTGGATGTGAAGTCAACATTTGTAGAAAAGCATGTTGAGAAATTAGACCCTTCAGTGAGATTTTATGCTCCTACTCTCATCTGAGGTTTTTGTTTCACGCACATTAAACTGTTACCAAAAAGCATGGGTCTTTTAAAGTTCAGGGGGAAAGTGTTCATAAGATCTAAGACTAAGTAAAAGACAAAGCTGTAGCCAGAGGCCTGATTTCCTGAAAAGGAAGGAGTCCCCCACTAATCTGTCATGCTTCTGTCTAAGAGGATATTAAAGCCATCCCAGTCTACTGTGTTTACAGCCAGTCATGTGTCTGTCTCACAATCCCCATCTGTGCCAGTGAGTCACATGATCAGGGTGACAGCCCAGGCTCCTCCAGAGCGTCTTCTTAGCCGCCATGAAGTGAGCCATTAAGAGAACTAGCGAAAAAGGCTAAAGGAAACAATGAAGCCTTTATTATTGATAGCATCCTCCCCATCAACGCTTAATGTAATTAGGAGAAAAAAATACACCTTTAAAGGAATAATTGAGAAGGATGAACAAGCCATTATAGTCCTTACCCTCCGTCACTTCTCTTCCATTATGACTCTTTGATGACAGTAAGTAAATTTTAAATGAAAACATTCATTAAACTTTTTCTAATACAATAAATTTTATTTTATAAAATAAATTGTTTTTGAAAAAAAAAGAAAGAAAAAACGTGTAGCCTGATGCAATAGTACACAAAGCCACTCAGAAGGCTGAAGCAGGAGGATCATTTGAGCCCAAGAGTTCAGGACCAGCCAGCCTAGTCAAATTAGGAAGACTTATATTCTTTAAAAGAAAAAAAAAATTTATTTATCTATTTGCAAGCAGAGAGAGGGAAAAAATGAGCATACCAGGGGCTCTTGCCACTAGAAACACACTCCAGACATGCATCTGGCTCTCTGAGGTACCTGGGCTGTCAGGCTTTGCAAACAGGCACCTTTAACCACTGAGCCAACTCTTCAACCAAAAGAAATTGTGTTAAATACCAAGATGTGGCCTAAGCAGTCATCAGGCTTCCTCTAGTCCAACAAAAATTTCTCTTTTGCTTCCATTTCTTTTACAGCTGCATCAGAGAACTGGAGAAATATACATTCACACACACAAAACAAAAGACATTGGGGAGATGCTGGTTTTATGGGCAATACAACACCCTTCAGAGACAAGCGGATGATTTAATTCTGGCCCAGAGCTCACAGATCTCGGGAGATGCCCATTATATAGCCTTGGGAGGAAGGGGTCTTTAAATAAGTGTGTACTTACCAACAGAATGAAGGCTCCATTCTGGACTATGAAAGTAATTCACTTAGGCAAGTCCTTCCAAACTAAGACTCAATGACCTCTGGTCTTTTCAGGGAGTGAAGTCTTTTCCAGCCCGACTTGGTAGGGACTATGATGCTTATTTTTCTATTTTATCCCTTCCTATGTACACAGGTTCTTCCAACTGCTGGCAAAGTTGGCCAAGTACACATGATCTATGATCTCTACCATTTTGAATGAAGGGAAAATGAGACCCAGCTGTTTGGGAGAGGTTAAGAACTAATTCATGTGGTCAGTGCTTGGCCTTGCAGTGAAGGTAAAGATTGGCCTTCTTAACATCAGGAGGAAGGACCCCAGCAGATCGCATAGACTGAGAGATGGGGTGGGGCGTGAAAAGTGAACAAGGCAGTCAGGAAATTTGTAAAAGAGATGGATGCAGAGCAAGTAGTGAGAGAGAAAATGAGGCTCATTAATGCTCAGAATACAATGAGGCAGCAGTCATTGGAGTTTCAGGGAAATTAAATGAAATGGCGTAGGATTCATCTTCAATATGAGCAAGAAACTATAACCACAGCATGACATGGGCTGTGAGTGGATCAAGGAAGGGCAATGGAGGAGCTTAGAAAGGTGACTCCGCTATGCTGCGTCAGCTAACAAGACATCCATCTGTCCTTCTGTGTTGTGATTCTGCTGAGAGAGTCCCAATTAGTATCACAAAAATATAATCACTCAGGAG
>PVHP010008830.1:0-52011 GCA_004024765.1 Zapus hudsonius
TAGCCCAGGCTGACCTGGAATTCACTATATAGTCTCAGGGTGACCTTGAACTCATGGTGATCCTCCTACCTCTGCTGAGAGAGAAAGACAGACAGACCAACAGACATACACACACACACACAGAGAGAGACAGACAGACAGACAGACAGACAGACAGACAGACAGACAGACAGAAAATAGGCACGTCATGGCCTCCAGCCACTGCAAACTCCAGACACACGTGCCACTGTGCACCTGGTTTCATGTGGGTGCTGGGAAATCAAACCTGGGTTGTTAGGCTTTGCAGGTAAGAGTCTTAACCACTGAGCCATCTCTCCAGCCCTGATTATCTTTCAGTCTTGAGATCGTGAGTCCAGGAAATGTGCTCTACCCTCCTTATCTCTTTTCTACCCCAAATCAGTGCAGTAATTAGTCTGTGGTTGACTCTTCCTTCACGAGCTGGCTTGAATAATGACATATTTGTGTGCCAGATGTTTTCACTGATGTATGATAATTTTCTGTCACTAACCTGATGAGTATAAATGCTCAACTTTACCTTGACACTCCTTTTCTTATTTCTCTTTCAACATTGGGCCACATGATTGGTAGATCGGTCAGTGAAATGTCTTCCTTTTAGTGCCTTTTTAGTCACGTTAGCTTGATTGCTGGGTTAGGTAGCTTCTGCTTTGTGACACTTAAAGCATAAAGTGATTTGTTGTTGCTGTTGTCTTGTCTTGTTTTTGCATTTAAAATTCTTGGTCTGTCTAACAGCTTCTCCCACCCACTTCTGTATGTGTATGTATATGTGTGCGTTCACGTATGTGTTCCCAACATACGCAGATCTATTGTTCTGTCTCCATTGGGGTTCCTTCTCCCTCCTCACCCCACTTTATCTGTGAGGTACATTTGTACTCTTGGTATTAAGGGTTTCTTTGAAGGACGGCCAGCATTCCTAAGCTTGCCCCTTGAGGTATGCCCAGCCATTTCCCCCAGCAGATTAAAGCCTGCTTATTTGAAATATCTCATTACTGAAATAATCACATTTAATTTACCAATTGTAGTGCTTTTACCTTTCCAGAAACATAATGAGTAACATAATTGGCTTCATGTCAATCAAATTTGCATCCTGTCGTAGTCAGTCACACGCCGCTGGGATGAATCTCCAAACCAGGCACAATTTTGGGGAGGAAAGTATTTATTGAAGTAACAGACCCAGGGGAAGTTAAGGAAAAAGGCTGGCTCCCTTTCACAGAAGCAAGCAGAGACAGAAACCCACCACCAGCGCCTCAAGCAAGCAAGTACATTGTAACTCACAAAAATGCAGAACTGCCAGACTGGGGTTCTGGCTTTTCTTTTGCATATCTATTCCTAGTATTTTACATCCAATTTAGAAAGGGTGTCATGACCCCAGGAGGCCAGGCTAAAGTGACACTTCCTCTAGCCAGAAGGCTGAAGACAATTCACAATTATAATAAATTCTATTGGGGGACATTTACTCAAAATTTCACACATTCCATGAGCCAAAAGTGGTTTTCCTCACAGAATGTATTCACGTGGGCTTCCTGAACATTCGACTTACCTAAAGCTGATCATGTTTTAAGACTCATTTTACCATATTCCTGTGGTATCTTGGAGAGACTTCAGATATCTTGCAGCAGTGAGATCCTTCGGAATGAAACAGGGCCATCTGAGTGCTTTGGAATGGTCCATCCATACGTAAATCTATAACTGTCATTTATCGATTAGTTTAGACCTAATCACACCCTGGAAATAAAAGGGGAGTCAAGGACAATTTAAAACAGAGGACTGACTACACATGGTGGCCCATGCCTTTAAGCCCAGTACTTGGGAGGATCACTGTGAGTTCAAGGCCAACCTGAGAATACAGGTCTTTCATGTCAGTCTGGGCTAGAGTGAGACTCTACCTTGACCCCCCCCCCATAAATAAATAAATAAAATGGAAAACACTTTTTAAAAAATCATAAAGTAAAATGTAGAATATCTCCCTGGGTTTATGGCAGAGGACATCTGAAGGATATATGTATAATGTTGGACCTATGAAGAAAATAACTGCAAGATCATGAAAGCTGGGTTTAAGGGTAGTATAGAACATCTGGGGGCTGTTTCTGGGGGCTGGATAAATGGTTCAGTGGTTAAGGTGCTTGTCTCCGTGGCCTTAGGACCTGGGTTCAATTCCCCAGTAACTACATAAGCCAGATACACAAAGTGGTGCATGTGTCTGGAGTTCATTTGCAGTTGCTGAAGGCCCTGGCATGCCCATTCTCTCTCTCTATCTCTCTGTCTCTCTGTCTCTGTCTCTCTGTCCCTCTCTCTGTCTATATCTTTCTGTTTGCAAATAAAGAAAAGAAAAGCTATTTCTGTGCTCAGTTATTTTGCACTCATAATTTGGCTAAGATTTGGGGGAAAAATTACCAAGTTAAAATTTGGGTAAACTAACTGAATTCTCCTTGAACAGGTGTTTACTATATACTTCAAAAAAAGCTTCCATAGCTTTTTTTAGAATAGAATGTAAGAGCCATGGTGGGGGAGAATATCCAGAGATATTGCCTCCCTGAGCATCAATACACAAGGGGGAAGAAAAAAAGAGAGAATGAAAACCTGGCTCCCTCTGGTGCAGTTCATAACCCCGTAACCTGTGGACAGATCCAGTATGTGCACTGAAGAAGTACCCAATGGGTAGGGGACAGAGAGGAGGAAAACAGAGACACATTCACAAGATTTGCTCATAAAATATATATACTTATTCATAGTAAGTTTTTTTAAGCTGCCATATGCAATGACTTTCAAGATGTCTCCAGTTCTGCCATCCTCTCTGAAACCTAGGGAGAGACATATGAGTGACCATGAAACACATGGCCAAGGACACACCTACAATCAAACGGACATGCTTCTTATATGTATGTGTAGCTGAACATGTCACTAAAAAAATAAACTATCAATCATGCCAGGTGTAATGGTGCACACAGAATACTCCCAGCACCCAGTACCCGGGAGGCTGAGACAGGAGGATTGCCAGAAACCTGAGACCAGCCTGAGCTATGTAGTGAAACACTGTCTTAAAATCCAAACTTGGGGCTGGAGAGAGATGGCTCAGGGGTCAAAGCACTTGTTTGCAAAGACTCTTCCAGCCTGGGTTTGATTCCCCATTACCCACCGAAACCCAGATGCACAAAGGGGT
This sequence comes from Zapus hudsonius, assembly GCA_004024765.1. Classification (NCBI taxonomy): domain Eukaryota; kingdom Metazoa; phylum Chordata; class Mammalia; order Rodentia; family Dipodidae; genus Zapus; species Zapus hudsonius. The sequence continues at coordinate 3,179 of PVHP010008830.1, forward strand.
GTGTGCATCTGGAGGTCATTTGTAACAGCAGTAGGCATTGCCACACCCTTCTCTCTCTTACAAACCCCCTCTCTCTTTCAAATGAATAAATAACTATTAAAAATACAAACTTGGGGCTGGAGAGATGGCTCAGAGGTTAAGGTGCTTGCCTTCAGAACCTAAAGACTCAGGTTCGATTCCCCAGTGCTCATGTAAAGCCAGATGCACAAATTGGCACATGCATCTGGAGTTCATTTGTGGTGCCTGGAGGCCCTGGAGCACCCATACTTTATATCTCTCTCTATCTCTCTCTCTCTCTCCTTCTCTCTCTTGCTGTCTCTCTTGATTTCTCTCTCTGTGTATCTCAAAAAAATAAATAAATAATACAAACTCAAGGAAAACAAAAACGTCAACATTACACATGATGGGATTCTCTTTGCTGAGTGAATTTGACTTCAAACTCTGAAAATACAGAAGACAAGAACAAATTGAGGCCAGTTCTGTCCTTCTGATAACAACTAGCATATGACCAGTATCCACCTGTGCTTACTATACACGTCTCAAAAAAGTTTGTTTTTTTTTCATAGAGCGAAAGAAAGTTATTGTTTCAAGGGAGAGAAGGGGATCAGGAAAACCCAGTTCCTTGTTCTTTGTTATTGCTTTGTCCTTATTTAAAAGGTTTGCTTTGTTTGTCTTTATTTGAAGGGCTTGGAATCAGATTGCTCTTTATTGAAACTTACACAGTGCATTCAAGACAGTGGCCAACCAATAAATATCTGATAACCATTTGTGGGATACATGAGCAGGGAGGGAATTGTGAGAGAAGAGATGCGAGGGCAGGGAGCTGGGGAGAAGCAAGCTGAAGGGGGATGATTCCTGTGTCTCCATTTTCCCACTGAGCAAAAAAGATCTTCCATGATCTCCATGCCAGCTTCCAAACTGGCTGTCAGGTTCTGCATGCAATCATGTTTGACATGGAACATCTGGGAATCACTCAGTGTTTGGTCAGATAACATCTGGCTTAGCTTTGCTTTTGTTCTTGGAGACAGGCTGGAACTCATCATCCTCCTGCCTCAGCCTCCAGAGTGTTGGAATTACAGGAGTGTTACCTTTCCATTACCGGCTATTCTCAGGCTGATTGTCCCCCCTTCCCATTGTAAAAGACAGGTTCCCTCCTGAGTTGTTATGAGATCTTTTTAGAGTGAGTATTCTCTGTAGGGTAGCTGGATGTTTCCAGGGACATTTTACACTATTTCCAGCCTATTTATGGAAATTCAAAACTTATCTGAGCATCAGATTTGGATATGATGATCTTCCCAGCCAGTTTTTTTTTTTCCTTCCCATTCCCCTCCTATCACAATATGAAAATAGCACCAATGAGGGCTGAAGAGATTGCTTAGCGGTTAAGGCGCTTGACTGCAATGCAGAAGGACCAGAGTTCAATTCCCCAGTGCCGATGTAAGGCCAGATGCACAAGAGGGTGCATGTGTCTGGAGTTCATTTGCAGTGGCTGGAAGTTGTGCCCATTTTCTCTGTCTTTCTCTGTCTGCCTCTCTCTCTCTCACACACACTCTCTCTCTCAAATAAATAAATAAATAAAATATTTTTTAAAAAATAATAAAAAAGAAAATAGCACCAATGAATACTCCACATTCTTAATACAAAACACTTACTAGTGCTAATTAAAATATATAGTTTTCCATTGCTATCTAGATTAGCCTTAAAAGCAATAATGTCTCATTTCTTCATTCATTTCTTCATTGACTCACTCCAGGACACTAACTGCCCATAATTCATAATTTTCAAAGCACCTCACTAAGCACCATGGGAAAAACCATGTGATACAGATGTTCTCTCAAAAAATGAAGTCCAAACCAAATACCTCTACTATGAAAAAAAAAAAGATAACTTTAGAAGACATCCTGGATAATCATGTAAATGGTAGTGCTAATAAAATACATTCCATTTACTTTATATGATTTTAATAAAGTAACAGTAAAGTTAAGATATGAGAAGAATTAACCACTATAATTTAAATTTTCATCAGGGAAGTATTTTTACCATGTGTGCCTTAAGGGAATCCTGGGACTTAATCATTATCCTTTTGATAATTTAAAAATATTTTTATTGATTAATTTGCAAGTAGAGAGAGAAAAAGGAGAGACAGACAGAGAGAGTGGGTGCACCGGGGCCTCCAGCCACTGCAAACAAACTCCAGATGCATGTGTCACTTTGTGCGTCTGGCTTTACTTGGGTGCTGGGGAATCGAACCTGGGTCATTAGGTGAGAAGGCAGGTGCCTTAACCACTGGGCAATCTCTGACCTTCTGATTTTTGTCAAGGGACAAACCAACTCATTGTCCCATCCCTTAGGACTGGTCACCTTGGAATCTGGGTGCAGATTTTCGGATGACAAACCAAGTGCTTTCCTAGACTTAAAAGATCTGCTCATACAATATGTCTAATTATGGGTAATAAAGATATTTTTTTTTAAAATCCTGAGGAGGTCTGCAACAGACTGTAGTGACACAGGGACAAGGGAAAGACCAAGGTGTCTCATGTAAAACTGTGTGGGGGGGAGGGGAAGGACTTCTCTTTTCTTTTTTGAGGACACTAAAAAAAACTAAGAATGGGCAGGAAAAGGTCACAACGACACGGATAACGCAGAGACGGATATTTAGAACTTGGAAGGCGTAATGACTTGAAAAGTCTATGCAGCACAGATCAGAGCCACTCAGGAAAATACAGGGCCAATTTCAGGAGACACGCTTCTTACTAACTATCTCTCAGCAGGCATTCCTAGTGACAGCAGTTTGACTCACTCTGTTTGCCTCTTCCTTTGGGATTAATATCCTTGCAGAAGCAGAAAATAATCTTTTCAATTTCAGGCAAAAACAACTCCATGAATTGGAAAGGCCTGGGCTGTGAGCAGAGCCTCCTTTTAGGGTTAGTGGGTTTGTTTATTGATTAGATGGAGCCACAGGCCCCCACTGTCTCAGACATCTCAATAAGGAAGACAGCTATTGTAGAAGCCGTGTATTTTTCAAAAAGAAAAAAATGTCCCATTATGTTTGAATTATGGGGGAACCTCAGAAAATATATACTAGCTGTTATAGAAAGCCAAGGAATGGAAGTCTCTGGTTTAGGTAGAAATGAAAACTAATGTCTTCATAACCTGGACAAACAGTGACAGGCACATAGGATGGGCGTCTAGGTCCCTTCACCAGACTCAAGCACAGGATGGCTGAGCACATTGCCAGACACCCTGGTATAAGGACACCATTAGCAATAAGGTACATTTCATCTTCCAAAACTTGCAAATGATTTCAGTGAATCTTCTGGCTTGATGGCTGATCACAAGGGCTGTATTGAGCATGCCCTAATGTTATGTCATCATGTTTAGGTCATTTGGGGGTGTCCATGTTGGATGTAGTGAACTTGATCAGTTGGTTCTCCCGCTGGTTTGCTGTGTAAAGTAGGATTCTTGGGCTAAGTGAAAATGTAATTAGCAGGAAAAAAATTGCCCTGAGAACCAGAAAGGTGGTCACATGAATTTCTTTGGCTTCTGTGCACAGTGGAGACTATTTTTTTATAAACAATATATTTACTTGAGTCATAGTTCTGGAGACAAAGAAGTCCACGATGAAAGGGTTGTCTTTGCTGAGGATTTCTTGCAGAGTCATGACACGGAGGATTGAGGAGTTGTCTGCTAAGGGCTTCTTGCTGAGTCATGACATGGAGGATTGAGGGGTTGTCTGCTAAGGGCTTCTTGCTGAGTCATGACATTGAGGATTGAGGGCTTCTTGCTGAGTCATGACATGGAGGATTGAGGGGTTGTCTGCTAAGGGCTTCTTGCTGAGTCATGACATTGAGGATTGAGGGCTTCTTGCTGAGTCATGACATGGTGGATTGAGGGGTTGTCTGCTGAGGGCTTCTTGCTGAGTCATGACATGGAGGACTGAGGGCTTGTCTGCTAAGGGCTTCTTGCTGAGTCATGATATGGAGAAAGGCATTCCATAATGGGAGCATGAGAGAGTATAAAACCAAACAAAACTATCCCCTTTTTTTAAACTTAATCTCCTCTCACCGTGACTGCCTTGATCTAGTGTTTTTGAAAATCTTGTTATTGAAAATCTCCATTCATCTACAGAGTATACCTGGTCCATGTTTAATTCTGAAGCCATCCAGGTAAACTAGATTCAAAAAGTGGTCCAAGTCTGGTATTGGGTCACAGCAGCAGAACTTGCCAGGGTCTCCAGCTGCTGCAAACAAACTCCAGATGCATGCCCCACTTTGCACATCTGGCCCTACAAGAGTACTGGGGAATTGAACCCAGGTCACCTGGGCCATTAGGCTTTGCTGGCAAGAGCCTTAACCACTAAGCCATTTCTCCAGCCTGATCAATAGCTTTTTAATGATTTAATCATTTTCCAATTTTCTGTCATTTGAAGCTACGACTGTTGGGAATGTTTCAGTCTCTGTGGTTCACTGAGTGCCAGACTCATGTTTACGTTTCAGACTCTTGGGCTCACATTGCTAAATCCAATTTTCCCTCTGAGAAATTTACTGAAGTCTGTTGTGTTCTGGCCTCCTATTTTTGGAGGAGTTGTAGGAACATGCAATTCCTAGTAGGATGACTAAAAGAAAAAAAAAAACGAGAGACCATTTTTGTGGCAGGCTTCATCAATCAGTGAATTCTGGCCCAGTGTGAGCTGAGTCAGTGGATGGGAATTAATCGTTTGAGTGAAGATCTTGTTCTCTGTATGGTTCAGGACAAATCAGGGATCACTGTGCTTCTGGGCTATAACTCACAAGAGGGTGAATGCCTGGTGAAGTTGACCAGAGACACCTGTGCTCTGTCATTGACCTTGAACTCTGGTCCTGGCCTTGTGGTTGATGCAGGGCCTTTCAGAGCTGAGGAGTCCCCCACAAGGCTTCCTTAGCCTTGGACTCAGCATCTTTCATTTTCACTGACAAGATGGTCAGTGGGCGTGCCCTCTGTTAATATTTGTTTCCTTCACTTTTCCCTTCCTGTGTTTGCTACAATAATGTCTTTCATTTCATCAAAATACACATGATTTTTTTTTCAAAATTCCAATTTACTGATTGTTAATAATTAGATACATTGTATGAGCAAGTCTTGTGATGGTACCTCCATTTCCCTCCTCCCTGTCCCCAAGGGTCCATAGGATGGGGGTTAAGATTGTATGAGAAGTAGCCATTTTTTTTTCCTTTGTGTGTTGTTGCTGAGGGCGGCCATGTTTCTGGATATTCTTCCTCACCATGGCTCTTATGATCTTTCTGTCCCCTCTTCCTCTCAGATCCCCGAGTCATGATGGGTGAGTTTTAGGTCTGCTTTCCTGTTGGGATCTTAAGATTCTCTGGAATTCTGCTTTGGGCTATCTTGAGTATCCTTGGTGTCTGTCTCCAACACCCTTGCCTAGGTTGTCTGACTTGCTGTGGAAGCAGCTCTCTTGTTCATCTCACCACTTCCTCCATGGTTTCCTTTGGACCCTAGATGATGAGTTAGGGGTGGTTCATCTCCTGCCTCGGTGTCATCCCAGGTCCTGTTTGTGGAATTGGCTTGTCCATGGGTCTTGCTGCCTTCTGAAAAATACAAACAGAATCTCCAACAGAAAATGAGATCAGTGTACATTAGATGGGATAGATATTGTTGATATGGCGAGATTCCAATGGGTATAGGCTCTCTGTAGAGCCCTGGTTAGTGGGGTTTCTCTTAGATGTCTTTTAAAAATTTTGTATTTATTTATTTTCAAGCAGAGAAAGACAACAAGAAGACAGGGAGAAAGAAAGAAAGAGAGGGGGGAGAGAGAGATAAGAAGAGAATGAATACACCAGGGCCTCCAGCAGCTGCAAGCAAAATCCAGATGTGTGCACCACTTTGTATATCTGGCTTTATGTGGGTACAAGGGAATCAAACCAAGTTCCTTAGGGTTTGCAGTCAAAGCTTAACTGCTCGAGCTGTTTCTCCAGGCCAGAATACAGATGTCTTATGTGTGTCCCCTTAGTAATGGTCCTTAAAGGATTTCATCTCCTACCTGGAGCCTATAAGCAGTGTTTCTTTCTTCTGGATCTCAAAATCCTGCACCTACTTTCTCCTGGCTCCTGGAATAGCAAAAACATTAGTCCCTTCTTCAGACCAAAAAAAAAAAATTCTGCCATCTGTTAAATTTTTAGTTTTGTCTGCATCAGAACTTGGTATAGGTATTTAAGAACAAGCAAGGTGTAAGATCCTCACAATATATGAGCTATAAAATCAGACATTTCCAGTTTCTAATTCTCAGCAAAATCATTCAAGAAGGTGGTTTATCTTGAGTAAATTATCTTAGTCTGTGGTTCTTTACCTGCAAATGCGAATGAGGGAATCTTTCATGTTACCTAAGTAACATATGCAAAGCTATATAGCATAAGACCTGAGATATAATCCAGGCTCAAAATGACAGGATTCGTAAAAGAAAAAAGATCAAAATAGCTTCTATGTATTTCTTGCTTATAGTCATTTAGTGTAAATTTTATTTCTCTTCTTAAAATCATTTTTGAGATTCCAAAATGATTACAATCCCATTAGTAATGAGCGTAACATTTCCCACCCCCTGGGGACTAACTCTCAGAATTAAAAGAAAATATGAAAGTTAGGTTTGTTTTAAGCAGAACCTGCCAGGAGAAACAACCACATGGCGGCTGAGACTCGACAGAGGATGTGTCAGCTCCACAGGGAATGTTCTAGAGGAAACTGGAATCAGAGTTTCTTTTGGCTTTAATAACATTTGTAAGAATATTCACCAGAGCACTGGAAACCAGAACTCACAGTTCTCAAACTGTGAAGGCAATTTCAGTATATGTTCTGTGCAGGTCCCTTAGGGCAACAGGGATGTGGTCGTCACTGTTCTTAACACATTTCATTTAATTTGATGGTTGGAGATAGTGATGGTTATATGCAAATGGCACCCAAGGCCAACCACAGTAGGGTTTTCTAGGACTTTTCCATCGTGATCATTATGAAAGAAAATTAGATTTAAACAGGAAAACAGTGGCATTGAGGCGTTGGAAGAAAGCATCAGAAACCAGCAAATAATCTTGGCGATATTACATTAGGTTCAACAGGAATTAGAAATGATAGATGTAAATTCGTATTTTATTTTTCTTTTCTGTAATAGATAGGTAAAGTGAAAGATAGGACTGAATGATAAAAAGCAACAAAAACAATAAACATTTAATATTTGTCTGATGCAAGGGGTCTGGTAAGGCTTAATGCATGCAGAGCCTGCAATATACTGAATTGTAGACCCCAGTAAAGCCAAGAAACTTATATAATTTCTTCTTGAATAATCTAGTGTTTTGTAAGTACCACATAGTATATAATAATTTGAGTTGATTTGTCAAAGCTTTTTGTATGTTTCTTTACTTTTCTTTTTTTTTCTTCAAGGTAGGTATTTACTTTAACCCAGGCTGACCTGGAATTCACTATGTAGTCTCAGGCTGGCCTTGAACTCACGGTGATCCTCCTGCCTTTGCCTCCTGAGTGCTGGGATTAAAGGCGTGCACCACCACAACCGGCTCTGATTTTCTGTATCTATAGTGGCTTTAATCAAGAAAATAGCATGTGGGCTGGGTGTGATGGTACAGACCTCTGAATCTAACATTTAGGAGGCTGAGACCCCAAGACATAAGTTCAAGGTCAGCCTGAGCTACATGGTGAAATCCAGGCCAGCTTGGGCTATATTGTAAGAATTGGGCTCGAACAAAGAACAAAGGGCAAATGCTTCCATCAAAATTGACATAAACCAACAGAAGTCCCAGAAATAAATACACACTGTTTTGGCGCTCTCATCTTTGACAAATGAGCCAAAAAATATTCAATGGGGGAAAAAAAAACCTTTCAGCACACAGTGCTGGTAAAACCAATGTCCACCTGCAGAAAAATTAAATTAGAGCCCAATCATTCACCCTGTACAAATAGCAACTCAAAATGGACCTTCATCTAAAGCCTGAAATACTTAAACTCTTAGAGGAAGAAAACTAGGGAAAGATGTTCCAGGTTATAGACATAGGCAAGAACGTTCTGTACAGGACTCCGTAAGAACTAACACATTTAATTTGATAATTAAGAGCGAGCAAGGTATAAGATGCTATATCACAAGAAATGGCACCAAGAATTAACATCTGGAACTATATGAAATTTAAAAGTTTCTGAACTTGAAAAGAAGCCATCATAGACTTCTGGGTTCAAGTCCACCTTAACCCCTACATAAAGCTAGATGTAAAAAGTGACTCATGCGTCTGGAATTTTTTGCAGTGGAGGAAGCCCCAGTGTGCCCATACTTCTCTCTCTCTCTCTCTCATAAATAAATAAATAAGTGCATAAATAAACTTTTTAAAGTTTATAAAGCAATCTATCATGAAAGCCAACAGCCAGCCAGCCAGCCTACAGAATGAAATAAAATCTTTTCCAGGCCATGTGTTGTGGTGCACACGGTGAGTTCAAGGCCAGGTTGAGACTACTGAGTGAATTCCAGGTCCGCCTGAGCTACAGCGAGACCCTACTCAGAAAAAAAAAGAAACCAACAATAACCCCCCCAAAACAACAACAACAGCAACAAAAAACAACTTTGCCAGATCTTCCTCCCAAAGGGGGCTAAAAAAAACCAGAATTTACAAAACTGCAAAAATTAAACAACAAAAAATATAAAATTGTCAATTAGCAAGTGGGTTAGTGAAATAAACAAGCGGTTCACAAAATAAGAAACACAAATGGCTGATAAATACTCGAAAAACTGTTTGCTATCCCCTAGCCATCAGGGAAATGCAAATTAAAACCACTCTGAACTAGCACTCACCCCAGTCAGAATGGATATCATAAAAATAAATAAATAAAAGAAACTATAATGCTGGCAAGGATTCAAGAAAGAGAAACTCTCATCCGCTCTTGGGGGCAGTGCAAGTTAGCAGGGCCATTATGGAAATCAGTTTGGATGCTTCTCAGAAAACTATTAGAAATAAAACTCAACACACAGCTAAGCGACACCACTCCTGGTCATGGAACCTAAGGTCTCCCACACTCCACTGCCACGATCCGGGCACACACATGGTTAGTGCGGCCCTAGTCAGAGACAGCTGGGAGCTGGAATCAGCTTAGGAACCGATAATGACAACGTGGCACATATACACAGGGGAACTCAGTAAAAAAATGAAATATGAAAATGAAGGAACCTGGGAAAAATTAGATTAAATGATGGACCCAAACTCAGAAATGCCAAAACCACATATTGTCTCTGATGTGTTGGTTCTGGCTTGTGATATTTAAATATGTATGTATGTATGTATGTATGTATGCATGCATGTATGTATATGAGTAAGTCTGTCTGTATGTATGTGAGCATTGTGTATGTATGTATATATGTAAGTATGTATATATGAACATATGCATGTATGTATGTATGTCTAGATGTATGTATGTATGTACATATATATATATATGTATAAGGGGACAATTGTGAGTAAAACCTATAAAGATTTAATGGCAACCAAAGGTGGGTATAAAGAGAAGATCAGGAAGAGAGGCTAAAGGAAAGACAAAAGAACACATGTGCTGTGTACACAGAAAGGAGGAGCGTATTTTTTAAATTTAAATTATATCTTTATTATCAATAGTTAGATACACTGAATGAGCAAATAATGTGTTGGTGTCCCCAATCAGCGGGGTGTCCTGGGAGGAGCATATTCAGAGGGGGAAGGAAAGAGAGGAAGGATGTGGAGATGAGGGAGAAATAAGAACCAACTTAAAGCATTGTTTCTGAAAATCCCCTAATTATCGATACCTAACCGCCTGTATGCCAGCTTAAAAAAACGACCAGGCAGTGTCTGAGTACAAGTAGGTAGGATGACTGTAGAATCCTGAGGTAGAACATACTACTATGAACTTGACCTATCTCCAGCACTGTGAATCCGTTTCCTCATCTCCAGACTATGAGTGTATTAAGGAAGCTAACCCACAGAGTCCTACATGGCATACAAGGACACTGTCCAAGGCCCAGGAGTACTAATGCCACAGCTTTTTTTATAATTATACAAGCAGAGAGAGAGAGAGAGAGGGAGAGAGAGGGGGGGGCTCCAGCTGCTGCAAACTAACTCCAGATGCACACGTCACTTTGTGCATCTGGCTTTACCTAGGTACTGGGGAATAGAACCCGAGTCCTTAGGCTTTGCAGGCAAGTGCCTTAACACCGAGCATTCTCTCCAGTCCAGCCAATGCTTTTATGCATGTGGAAACAAAGGATGCTGTTTATACTCACACCTAAAAATGATAGCCGTGTTTTAACAAGCTTATGCGGAGACCTGTGTTCATTAAATACAATATAAAGATACTATGACTTTTGCGTTTGGGCCATTTTCATATTTCTGTAAAAGAAAAAGAATGAACGTTTAATTGGACAAATTGTTAGAACGTACCTCCTATATAGCGGTGCATTCTAATAAACGTGATTACTTATTTACCTTTCCAGATTTGAGGGGGGAGGTGCTGGCTTTCCAAATGGCCTCATTGATGATTTGGAAATCAGAGAAGAGGTACATAAATTCTCAGCAGGCTGCAATCACTTTTATTCATTTATTCATTTAGACATTCACCCACCCACCCATCACACCCTCCCACCCTGAAAGACACATGCAGGTCTTAAGATCTTGCATCTAATATAAGAAGACATAAATAGAAGCAAACACATGTCGTGCTGTGTGCTTAGCGGAACCTCCTCGGGGTAGAGTGGGGCACCAGGGAGAAACCTAATAGACAGGTCTAGGAGACACTTAGAAAACACGTGTCACTTTAACTGTGTCTGGAACCTGAAATAGATACTGGTTTTTTATTACACTTCAATGTAGGCTTCAGATATATGTGTTTATTTAGGTTGCATCCTGATGTCTTTCAAGATTTTTTTTGGAGAGACAGACACAGAGAAAGAGTCAGAGGAAAGAGAGAGAGAGAGAGAGAGAGAGAGAGAGAGAGAGAGAGAGAGAGAGAGAGAATATGGGTGTGCCGGGGCTTTCTGATAATGCAAACAAACTCCAGATGCATGCACCACTTTGTGCATCTGGCTTTGTGTGGATACTGGGGAATTGAACCTGGGCCATCAGGCTTTGCAAGCAAGTACCTTTAACTGCTGAGCCATCTCCCCAGCACCTGATCTTTAATATACTGTCATGGGTTATAACTTACATTTTTTTGTTGTTAAATCGCAAACTAAAATTTCAAAAGAGAGTTAAACATTAGGTTTCCGGGATGGACTTGGTTCCTTTCCACACCTGTGACATTTCTTTTCCCTGTCTGTGTTATCCTCTTTAGGTTACTTTGTGCTCAAAAAAGTTCTCAAATAACTGACTCCAATAAGCTGAATTACCTCCTTCATCAATCCGTTACTCTCCTCAGAAATGACTCTTAAAGGTCACCAAGAATCTTTATGACACCAATCAATCTAAGGGGATCCTTTGACACCCCTACTTAATGTCCATGGCCTCTCTGCTGCCCGAGCTCCCAGCTCATACACGAAAATCCCTGAGGACAGAGACAGATGACAGAGGTTCACAACCCGGTCATAGACTGTATGCTCACAATCTTTTTTTTTTTTTTGGTTTTTCGAGGTAGGGTCTCGCTCTAGTTGAGGCTGACCTGGAATTCACTATGTAGTCTCAGGGTGGCCTTTGAACTCATGACAATCCTCCTACCTCTGCCTACTGAGTTCTGGGATTAAAGGCGTGTGCCACCAAGCCAGGTGACAGGGAACATTTTTTATCTATGTTGCTCAATTCAGTAGACATGGATGACTGGGAGATTTGAAATACGGTCTGTGACTAAAAAAGCAAATTTTCAATTTTACTGTGTTTCCATTTACATTTAAGAAAACCTCATATAGCTCCTAAGTACCATGTTGGAGATCCCTGCCTTAGAGTATCTCTTCTATTAATTAAGTTGGATTACTAAAATGAAATCAGGAATTTCCTCTCAAGGAAAGCTTGACATGTGTACCTTCTCTGTCACGAGTTGCTGACTTCTGATTTCCTGGGTTCCAGGCTCCTGTCTTGAGTGGTGACCTATGTCACAGCAGGGGCTGAAGGATAGATGATAGAGTGAAATGTTTGAAGTCCCTTACCTTGGCACATCTAACAAATGTCCCCAGGGTTTCCCAAGCATATCAGAGGAGACTGTTACTGAGTTATATGAGGGATATTGTATTTTTCCTTTCACTGAAGAACTCCCAGTGGATATTGGCAATGTGGTTCAATGACCTTGTAAGATGAAGCAACGCTACTTAGAACGTCGTTCCTAACTTCTTTTCCCAGTAAGTTTTTGGGTCAATGACTGAAACATTTAGAAATCATGACTTTAATGAACAGTTTTTACAGATTGTTCACACATGGTCCGTTTCATGGTGAGGGCTAGATCCCTGACCATGGACTTGGGCAGGTGTTTCGGATCCAAAACTTCTAGAATGTTGGTCCACCTAAGGCCAGGCTCACATTCCCATCCTCATCTCATCCCCCCAGGGGACCCTCCTTCACCCTCCTGTATCTGCTTGTATCTTGCTACCATTTGCCCCTGTGATGGTTTGACCCAGGTGTCTCCATAGACTCAGGTGTTCTGAATCCTGATCCCCAGCTGAGGGCAGTTTGGGAATCGGAACTTTGTTGGAGGTGTGTTGTTGGGGGCGGGCTTATGGGGTTCTAGCCAGCTTCCCCTTGCCAGGGTTGGGCACACTCTCCTGCTGCTGGTGTCCCCCTGATGTTGGCCAGGAGGTGATGTCCAGCCTCTGCTCATGCCGTCGTTTTCCCTGCCATCATGGAGCTTCCCCTTGAGTCTGTAAGCCAGGATAAACCCTTTCCTCCACAAGCTGCTTTTGATCGGGTTCTTTTTCACAGCTATGAGAAAGCTGATTGCAGCAGGCCCCCTGGAATTAAATATTATTTTCATACTTGAGCTAACTTGCATCTCCTTATTCCCTTTTTGGGGGCCTTTGTCCCTAACTACCTTTTTTAAAAAATGGGGTGGGCTGGAGAGATGGCTCAAAGGTTAAGGCATTTGCCTGCAAAGCCTGTGGTTCGATTCCCTAGTGCCTACTACATAAAGCCAGATGCACAAGGTGGTGCATGCATCTGGAGTTTGTTTGCAGTGGCTGGAGGCCTGGTGCACCCATTCTCTCTGTCTGCCTCTCTCTCTCTCTCTCTCTCTCTCTCTCTCTCTCTCTCTCTCTCTCTCTCTCAAATACATAAATAAAATATTTTTTAAAAAACAACCTGCTCACCTTGCTTCCTCAATAAGTTTGTCATTGTGCTGTTCTGTTGGGGACCTCATGGAAACAAATAGGGAATGAATGGGAGTTTGGATCCCTGGGGTTTAAGAAAGCATGGTAAATAATCTCAACAATAAAACAAAATCCTCAAGCAACGGCTTTGACTATTAGAGAGGCAGCTTCAGAAGGGAATACCACATGCAAGTATTTGTCGAATAGACAAGTTGATATTTAAAGAATAGCTTTATTTTCCAAGAAAAAAGAGCTCTTGACTCTTTATGAAAAAAAAGAATAGCTTTATTTTCATTTCCTTTTGTATCATTGTTTTAATTTAACAGCTATTTATGTCAGTGCATCGTCAGTTGTTAAGGTTGCCCAAATTATTATTTTTTAATTATTTATTTATTTATTTGCAAGCAGAGAGAGAAAAGAGACAGAGAATGAGTGTGCCAGGGACTCCAGCCACCACAGATGAACTCTAGATGCATGCACCACTTTGTACATCTGGCTTTACATGGATGCTGGGGAATTGAACCCGGATCATTAGGCTCTGCAGGCAAGCACCTTAACCACTAAGCAATCTCTCCAGGCCCTAAGTTCTTTGTTAGTGTTTTAATTAATGTACAAAAGGTTTTGATATCATTATGGCCTTTTTCATTATGGTATTCTTTGATCCTTCTCCATCTTCCATTTCCTTTCTCCTTGAGCAGCTCAGCACCTATTTTTACCCTCTTTTCTAGGCTCACCACTTCTGTCTCCCAACACCCCTGTAAACTCACACATATAAGTATTATAAGCGAGGATCCACATACAAGAGAGAACATGTAGCTTCAGTCTTTCTGAGTTTAAGCCACCTCATTTAATATAATGAAATTTTTAAGGAAATTTTGCAATTCCATTGTTCTTGACTGCTGCGTAAAATTGCCTTGTGTATATGTACCACATCTTCATTATCCGTTCTTACATTCTTGGCTGGTTCAATTTCCTTGGTATTGTGAGTAGAACAGCAATGATGGATATTAAGCTGCCTCTCCAGTAGGCTAAGGAGTCAGTTCTTTACTAGGACATTTTGCTTCCCAGAGCTTTGGGAAATGTATTTGGATATTACAATAGTTAAGTGGTGGATTTGTGTGTTTTCATGGAATTCCAAGGAAAGCAAACTAATCTATGACAATTACTTACTACACATCAAATATAGCCATATTCTCTGCACTGCTTTCACCCTAACTTGGTAATTTCTCAAACTATATTCCTTCATGACCAATATTTGGCCATATCATGTTTCACTTTAATATCCCAAATCTAGTATCCCAAATCTAGTATTTCTTATTTCTGGTTCTGGTTAATTGTACCAAATCTTAAGTTTTTAAAGACCCACTATCAGAGTAATCCCTGAAATACTATACTAATAACCTCTTCATCCCATTGGGCATAACAAATTCTTAAATATTCTGTTTCTGTTTGTTTGCTTAAAACAGTGTCTCTCTGTATAGATTGCTCTTTAATTCTCTATCGCCCTGATTTAATCTCCCAAATGCTGGCAGAAAAGCCTGTAACACCACGCCTGGCTCTGGACATGGCAAATTCTCACTGAATTACTTGGAAATATATGAATAGGTTTTCAGATATACTAAATTCTAATCAAATATTTACATACAATTTAATGTTGCATAAAATCTTCTAGCTGTTTCCTTACTGTATACTATTTCTAGCAGACTAGTAGTAGCTTGATCATAGCTTATCATTAAAATTTATAATTCTTTAATTTACAAAATTATTTCTTGACACATTAAGATGAACATATTACTCATATTTCAATACATGCATAATATCTGTTCTCAAACACTTATCATTTCTTTGCGGTAAAATCATTCCAATCCTTTCTTCTAGCTCTTTTGCAATGCATAGTATGCTGTTATTATCTGGAGTAATCCTACTATGCAGTAGAACTCTGGAACAAGTATATATATACATATATATATGTACATATATACTAACATATATACTTGAATATAAAGTAATTTGTCTAGATTTAATTTAAGATGTACGTCTGCCATCAAGAAATTAGAGACATGTGCTACTTTCTACAAATGCATATAAATTATGTATGTATGCATATATTTATGTATATATGTATGTATGTATGGTTTACAGTTCAAAGCCATACACAGGAGTGGACATGTAATAGCCTAATCATGCTTGACCTCCAGCTGTCATCTGCAGAAATAAAAGGTTAAATAGGAGGTCAAGGGTGACGTTGAGGTCAAGGGTGAGGTCAACACTGAGATTAAGGTTAAGTTGTTTGACAGAACGTCCGTGACTGTACCAGCCACTCCAAGGAGATCAGGTATACAAGTTTAAGATTATCTGTGTTATCTCATGGAACATATTCCAAAATAGTGACTTATAAATTAACCCCTATTGTGAGTATTTTTCCACAAGAGTCGAAATAAACAAGTGGTAAAAATTTGAAGGAACTTGAAAAATCATCTTGGCTGTTGTCAGAAGGCCTGGACCGTTGCTTTAAAAGTTAGGTACATATATATATATATATATATATATATATATATATATATATATATATATATATATATATATATATATATATTTCTTGCTTAACAACACCTGGTCACGTGCTGTGCTAGGTACCTCACACACACCATTTCTTTTGCAGTAAGCCTCAGACAACCACTGTTTTAGAATTCCTATTTTTTTTCCTGAATGCATCCTTAAAAGAGAACCTTGAAATTTACCTTAAACTAGCTTTTCAAAATGCAGACGAATGAAGTCATTGAGTCCTACTGTCTCAGTGTCCATAGGTGGATGGACACATAGGTATTCAGAAAGGCCTATAGGTAGAGCCGAAGGCCATAGGGCTGTCAGGATCTTTGTGCATCCATTCATCCATCCTCTCCTTGTCAACTGGACCCAGTCCTCCGCATTGAGTCTTAGAGCCTCTGCAATCCTGAGGCTTGGTTCATGACCATGACAGCATCTTGGGTAACTCCAGAAAGGCTTGCTACCTAACCCCAATAGAAACTGTTATCCAAAACATTTTTTGGGCCCTGTCTCTGTCTCTGCTTCCAGTAAGGCTTCTTCTAACTCCTTCCACTCTGCCGTGGCTTCTTACACCCTTTTTTAAGGCAGTTTGTAATATGCACACACATAGATGGATATCGTTACTGTGTGTTGTGTAATGTGTGATCTGAGAGTTGATATTAGTAGTTAAGACTGGAATAAAAGAGCCAGCGTTTGTAAATACCTAGCTTCCAAGGAATCTGAGTCTGCTTAGCAAATTTTAGCCCCAAACCAATGTAACCTTGTCAGTGTATTGTTATTCAATCAATCTGACCTTGTGGAAAGGCATAAACCCATGTGTGACTACTCAGGACAGCAAAGCACATAATTATACATCTTTGTCAGTCTCTGCTCCCTGGAGATTTCCTCAAATTAGCAATATTAAGATTTCTAGAAGTGTGACATGTCAATGGATGAAACCACCCGATTGGTACACATTAGCAATAAAATAACTCCTACATAGAAATGTCTGTAAATTCATCTTATATCTTCATGTTAATAAACAGTTTCAGAAGGAAAAGAAACATAGATTCACATCTTGAATGACAGTTTTTCTATTTAGAAGGTGAAGGAGTGAAATATCTTCTGGGGGAGAGTAGATTAATCTGTGTGGTAGATGCAATGCGTTATATTTGCCACTTTTGATTTTTCTCTGTGCAGATAATATTATTATTGCTGAACACAGACAGACTGATAGCACTACAATGCTCATGAACAATTTCAGACTTGGAACCGAAAATATGAGCTACAGATCATTTCTTTAGAAGATAGCTTCAGTATTTGACTCAACCCTAGGGCTGTAGCTCTGGAGGCAAATATTGATATTATTTGTTTGTTTCTTTGAAGTAGGATCTCCTTTTAGCCCAGGATGAACTGGAATTCACTACATAGTCTCAGGCTGGCTCTGAACTCACAGCCATCCTCCTACCTCTGCCTTTCATTGATTATAGAATAAAGGGAGTCATTATTTCACTTAGGACCTGGCTGTTCAACTCTGCTGTCACAGAGAAAGTTATCCTGGAAATGGACTCGCTTTGGAGATGGATGGAACTGGGAGGGAAAAGAAGAGATGCTGGGGTGTAGGTACCACAGGCTTCTGTGTCCTTTATCCCATGAGGTGCATTGCAAGTTGGTTACTTTCAAAGGCGCCTGTCCAGAAGTGAGGGGGCAAAGTCATTAGCACCCCCACACCCGTGGAGCCTCTCCTTTGACCCAGAGCAATTTGTGAAGAGGATCTGAATGTCATAAATCCCTTCCTCCCCAAGGTGGTTCTCCCTAGCACATTTCAGAATTCGCTGGAATTGCAAAGCAAATGGGCAAATGAACTATAGACCCATGTTCACTTCTTGCCTGTAATCTTGTAGGTTTCTTTCTCAACTCAAGTGGGAAGGGTTGAGATGGATGATGTGTTTTTCTCAACCTGTCAAAGTTTTGTTGCTGTGTGAATCTGATCATTTTGTCTCCTATGATGGAATCAAACCTTTGCTTTGTTGAGGAGTCCTCAAGTGGTGTGTATAGATAGGAATGGAGGAGAGGGTGTTTTAGTTGGTGTGAATTTACCACAGAACACCTCACACTAGGCTGGTTAAAAATATAAGCCCAGGCTGGAGAGATGGTTCAGTGGTTAAGGCACTTGCCTCCAGTGCCTAAGGCCCTGGGTTTAATTCCCCAGGACCCACATAAGACAGACCCACAAGGTGGTGGCCCTGGTGCTCTCTCTCTCTCTCTCTCTCTCTCTCTCTCTCTCTCTCTCTCTCTCTCTCTGCTTGAAAATGAATAAATAAAATATTAAAAAAGGTAAGCCCAAGCTATTCCTCAACTTTCTCAATGTAAAATTTAATAACTGCAGAATGTACCCTAGATAAATTGCATTCTTTCAATATTTTAAAAAATATTTTATTTATTTATTTATTTGCAAGCAGAGAGAGAGAGAGAGAGAGAGAGAGAGAGAGAGAGAGAGAGAGAGGGAAGAGGAAACGTGGCCTCCAGCCACTGCTAACAAAATTCAGACTCATACACCACTTTATGCATCTAGCTTTACATGGGTTCTGGGGGCCTGAACCTGGGTCTTTGTGCTTTGTAGACAAGTGCCCTGCCACTAAGCCATCTCTCCAGCCCAGCACATTCTCACAATTTTAAGTGTGAACTATTTCTGTGGAAGCAACCTAAACAGCTAAAACAGCGGTTTTCCTTTGACATGATTTAATAAACATAACCTGATATTTGGAATCTTAAGCTAAAACAAAATAATGAGTATCTATTAACAATGCTTTCCCAAACAATACAAATGAGATGATTGAAAAGATATTTGTTGAACCTCATCATTATTTGTGGACGTGTGAAACTACACTATTCACTTCAATTGAAACGTATTTTCCAGTTTTCTAAAGAGGTACGAACCAAAAATTTATTGGGGTTCTTCAACATTTTATTAAAGGGAAACATTTAGCAATACTAAACTCACGACAGGCCTATCACTGAGGTTTTATGGATGACCTCTGTGGAAAGGATAACAGTCCATATTCAGTACACTACCAGGTGGATAATAAAATAAGTTTATGGTGTGCTTTGGTGAACACAGACACACCGTATTTTGCTTTTATATCTGTTTGTTTTAACATCTGCCCTCTATTTCCTGCCTTGTACTTTAAAAAAAAAAGTTTCCTGATTTGAACTTCAGTTGTTGGTATTCATCTAGTTTGAGAAATACTTCAGGAGGGAAGTTAAAAAAGTGCAATTGGGCTCCAGCTGGGTTGATACCTGGTAGCAGGGGAGCCTAAGATGCGGTGTGGTTAATTAAATCTTAGGCTGATCACTTCTCAGTCATCTCCATTGTTAGCAGATCCTCTTCCCACTAAGGGGGGGAGTTATCACCAGGGAATTTGTCTCAAGTGTGCCCTCGGAGCTTAAGTAGCTGGTTCTAGGGAGGATGTGGTCTATGTGGAGTTGGTCAGTATTTTTTTGAGATCTGGAAAGATACCTTGCACAAGAATTCATCCCACTATGTCTTTAATAATAATAATAAATTATATATATATATATATATATATGGAGAGAGAGGAAGAGAGAGAGAGAGAGAGAGAGAGAGAGAGAGAGAGAGAGAGAGGGAGAGCAGAGACAGAATGGGTATGCCAGGGCCTCTAGCCTCTGCAAACCAACTCCAGATGCATGTACCACTTTGGGCATCTGGCTTTACATGGATGCTTGGGAATCAAACCTTGGTCTTTAGGCTTTGCAGGCACTCGCCCTAACCACTGAACAATCTCTCCAGCCTCTATGACGTTTTCAAAGCAAGATGGTTAAGAAAGTAAGTAGCAAAGGCATGCACTTGGCTTCTGCCCTCTCTCTCCTAGAATTCTTTTCTGTGCTTAAAGGAAAATATTTCTGTGCATTTTGTTTTCCTAATGCTTCCTGGATTCTCACCAGCGGGCTTTTACAGTCTGTTGCTTGCCTCTCAGATTAAAAGAATGCTGGTATCTTTTTTTTTTAAACAGTTCCCTAGGATTCAAACAGCCTTTAATTAAAGGCAATTTGATGCTTTGGAATGTTATCAAAATATGGGAGACTGAACACTGAGGCTGACATCCCGTGTTTGCAGCCTGTGAGTGCAATGGATTCTTAAGACAGGCACAGAGCTGAAGGCTCCTTTGCAAATAGCTGCCCACTGGTACGTGAAGGGGGCGGCTTTGTTGGTATGATGTTCCCCCTGCCTGCTCATTGGTGCCCATTGAAATTCCTCCTACTTGGGACTGAGGTGGAGGCAGGCAGTTGTTGACTCCTCAATACCCTGGCTTGCTGAATAGTTCAAGGTCTGTCCTGCTTGTAGCTCTGGGTTTGCTGGGAGTTTTAATCCTCCTGTTGCCAGGGTACTAAGGTACGGCTGCCCATGCCTGCAGTTCAGTTTCTTCCTTTGCCAGTTTCATCTTCCTGCCAAGAGTTTGGGATTGGTGAAAAAGAGCAGTCTTGCAAAATCACCACTGCCATCTGAAAGGTATTCTCTAAGCAGGTTAGCTTTTCAAAGAGGGATGAGAGACTGAAGGAAAAGCTTGCTTTGGAGTCGAAAGGTTTTGGTTACAAATTTGTGGCTGACTCCATCCTAAGCTTCAGGCAGAAAGAAGGAGAAAAAAAATCAAGCCAGTTGTGGACTACGAAAGATTCACTGATCCTTACATAACCAGATAGCTAGCATCCAAAAATATGGGAACAGCTCAACCAGCCCCAGTTGCCTGATGGCACCGAGTCTGCCCTCTGGCCAGGTCCCAACTGAGGTCAGGAGACATGTCTGATTTTTTTTTCCAGTGACCTATAAAGCTGCTCTTTTTGTCTCAAAAGATCATGGTGTTTTTTCCTATGCCTTCCATCCCTGATCTCTTTCTGTCTTTCTCTGCTCTTGTCTCTGCAGGTGGTACGTGCCAGAGTCCAGCTCTCCCAGCCCTGGTCCGTCCAGCAGTCCCTCCTTTGCAACCATCACTGGACATTAAACCTTTTCTTCCCTTTCCTCTCGATACTGCGGCTGCAGTCAATCTCTTCCCTAATTTTAATGCGGTAAGTACCACGTTTCTATGTGACAGTCGTGGGATTGGGGACCTGGCCTGGGATGAAGCTAAGCTGAGTGGTTATTGCTTCTGTCTGCTGATTTCACGGTGATTTTGGATGTCATGATGAAATAAGTTGTCCATCTGGTTAAAGTGAACCCCAGGATCCAGGCTTTTCTTCAAGGGGAAAATAAAAAGAAAATAATTAACTGGTTGGTCACTCTTTGAGTTGAGTCAAGCAGAAAGCTCAGTTATATTTGCTGCAATGTGTCGATCTGAAATTTAACAAATTTATTAGATAGAATGTTTAAATGCCGGTAGATGTCTTTAAAAGTGAAATGATGTGAGACTCTTATACTTGGGTCTTCTAGTTTAAGTTTCAAATCTCTACTTCTTTCCTTTTTAAAAAATATTTTATTTATTTCAGAGAGAGAGAGAGACAGAGAGAGACAGAGAACGGGCACACCAGGGCCATCTGCCTCTGCAAATGAACCTCAGATGCATGCACCACTTTGTGCATCTGGCTTTATATGAGTACTGGGGAAGCGAACCCAGGCCATCAGGCTTTGCAAGAAAACACCTTTATCTATTGAGCCGTCTCTCCAGCCTCTTAACTTCTTTTCTAACTTAATAAACAAGAACTTGGTAATGTGGGAAATGGATAACACAGTTTTCCTTCTGAGCAAAAACCAGCTCAGGACTCTGGTAACAAAGGCTAATTTTATTTAGTTAGTTAGGTAGGTAGGTAGGTAGTTATTGTACTTCCTGCCCAGCTAGAGATGAGTGAAGTCAAACCTTTCTTAAATGACTGTGTCCTTGGGCTCTGTCAACAGCCTGCTCAACACAACTTCAATTCTTCTCTCGCCTGTGTTTCCACTTTGTTTCTTTGTGAGTTAGCAGTTCATCACCTTCATAATAATTCTTTTTGTGTGTGTGAAAGCCAGGAGCATGTTCGTACAATGGAAACCGAAGTGAACATGGGCCAGGTTAGAAATGAGTGAGTGATGTTTTGAAATTTTAATATATTTATTGCAAGGAGAGAGAGAGAGAGAGAGAGAGAGAGAGAGAGAGAGAGAGAGAGAGAGAGAGAGAGAGAATGGGCACGCCAGGGCAAATGAACTCCAGACACATGTGCCACCTTGTACATCTGGCTTTCCATGGGTTTTGGAGAATTTGAACCCGGGTCCTTCTGCTTTGCAGGCAAGCACCTACCTTAACCGCTAAGCCATCTTTCCAGCCCATGAGTGATTTTTTTTTTGCGCATGTCATCTTCACATTCATGAACTGTTAGCATTCAGGGCTGAGTTTATCAGGCAGGTGGACCAGCACAGCTAAAACTAAGAGGGTGAAGATAATAAGATCACTAAGTGCCCAGTGGGCTAAAAAACACTGCTTTCAGCATCTCACCCCTTGATGGATTATAGGAAACAAATGTAATAATCTGCTCACAATTAAACTATTGTTCTTCTGGAAGTCGAGCTGGACCTATTTTCTGTAATACCACTTTATTATGGAGACTTTGGCATGCCCAGTAAAGGAATCAGTAATGCATTAGTGAACACTACTCAGCAAGGGGAAAATAAATAATCTCATTGCATTTTGGTGAGGAAGGAGAGTAATTTTTTCATGGGAACCTTGTTGTGAGTTGGATAGGGTAAGCTAGTCATGGAAGCCAATGTCTGTAATTCCAACACTCAGATGGCTGGTGCAGGAGGATGGATCTCACGTTTAAGGTTACTGTGGCCTGCATCTTTGAAGAACTTATCTCAAAATTAAAAAAAGAAAGAAAGAAAGAACAGAGGACTAGAGAGATGGCTCAGTGGTTAAAGGTGCTTGCTTGCAAAGCCTCACGGTGTGGGTTTGATTCCCCAGTACCCAGGTAGAGTCGGATATACAGGATGGCACATGCATCTGGAGTTTGTTTGCAGTGGCTGGAGGCCCTACTATACTGTGTTTCTAGCAAATAAATAAATAATTTTTTTAAAGAACAGAAGGGAGAAACAGTGAAAGAATAGGGGAGAAAGAAAGGATGAAAGAGAAAAAAGAAGGAAGGAGAGAGGGAGAAGAGGATAGGATAAAATACATCAGATTAAAGATCACATTTATAAAATGTTCACATGTTTCTAATTTCAGGTGTTATAAGAACAGTGAGGGGGATGGGTTAGAGGGATTTCTCAGTGGTTAAGGCGCTTTTTTGCAAAGCCTAACGACCTGGGTTCGATTCCCTAGTACTTACATAAACCAGATGTAAAAAAGTGGCACATGTATCTGGAGTTGGTTTGCAGTGGCTAGAGACCCTGGCTTGCCCATTCTCTCTCTCCCTTTCTCTCTCTCCCTTTCTCCTTTTCTGTCTCTCTCCCTTTCTCTCTCTCCCTCTCTCTCCCTTTCTCCTTTCTCTCTCTCCCTTTCTCTCTCTTTCTCTCTCTCTCTTGCTCTCTCTGGAGAAACAGCTTGCTTAGTATCAAATTCCTCAATTTTAAATGACTACAATGAAGTGCCCTGCAATCCCTTCCCTGAGCTCCCTGTCTTTTCTACAGTTAAGTGGCTTCCTGGCACAGCCTCCTCCTGTCCCTGGAAGATAAGCCATCAAGGTGAATTACCTGGCCAGGAAGACCTCCCGGCATCCTGGCACTCAGATATCATGTTGGCATTGGAGCAGTGTAGGCAGTCACCCTGTAGATTTAAAAACCGTCTGATTTGCCTCTTGGGAAACATAAAAAAACCAAGTGGTAAGTTTGATTGACAGTGAGGGTTGCTGGTCATGAAGCAAAGATGACGGCTATGCATCTCTTCAGTCTCTTGGCTGCTGTTTTTGTTTTCTATAAAATGGAAGAAATGGGGCCAAAGAGATGGATCAGCGGTTAAAGTCACTTGCCTTGAAAGCCTGACAGCCTGGGTTCAATTCCCCAGTACCCATGTAAAGCCAGATGCACAAAGCAGTGGTCAGAGGCCCTGGCATGCCCATTTTCAGTCTCTGCTTCTGAGGGTTATGCTACTCAGAGTTTCAAACGTTCTTCTTTAGGAGCAATGATGGTAGGTGTGACCCACAAACTGGGCTCTGCAGCTAAGTTCAAATTCAAGGACTGCGTCTAATCACACATATGCCCTTGCTAGGGCACATAACCCCTGTGTACCCCAATATTTTCAACTACAACATAGGACTGAGAATATACTTATACAGATGTAGTAATAACTATGTGAGTCCAATAGTTCTAAATGGGTTGGCAGAAAGCAAGCCTGTTTGGATGATGCTACCAAGTTCTGAAATGTGGCAGTTGATCGATTAACCAATTACAACAATTTGAAATGATTTTTCCCCCTCACTCTTGGATCTTGACTTGTATCGATATGTTTTATAATAATCTTTTATTTATTTATTTATTTATTTATTTATTTATTTATTTATTTATTTATTTGCAATGAGAGACAGAGAGAATGAATGGGCATGCCAGGGCCTTATTTATTTATTTGCAATGAGAGACAGAGAGAATGAATGGGCATGCCTTATTTATTTATTTATTTGCAATGAGAGAGAGAGAGAGTTGTTTTTGTGTTGCTATAACAAAATACCAGACAGAAACAATTTAAGGGAGGAAAGGTTCAAGTCTGTTCCATGTTGCCTCATGGCTACAGAGCATTGCTGGTTCGTGATAATGAAGAAAACCCGGTGGAAGAAATCTGGAGCATGTGATCCAGACCCCTCATAGCCCAACTGACCAGGATCCAGTATGCTTGGGTCAGGAAGCAGGGGTGGGCACAAGTGTCCAAGGCCATCACTAATAATCTACTCCCACCAGCCCTCCACCTGCCCCCTTAATGGCTCTATGGCCATTGTCCATACGACGGACTCTGTGATGCTTTCAGATGCAGACTGTAATCCTGCCCTGCAACGTCTTATGACATCATAGTTTCAATGTGCAAAAGCATTTTTGTCGTCCAGATACTTCCAAGATCTGTGTTGCTAGAACCGAACCAATCCTGGAAGTCGATATTTGATGTTTAGGAAAGTGATATTTGAAAATGGCATGGGTTAGTCCACTCTGCCCTTATCATGAACTAGGTATGGAATTTGCCAGAAATAGCTATAAGGCATATTATATTATGACCCCACAAACATAATTCAGTTTATAAAAGGGACTTTCACAAATAAGGGAATCTATGGGTGTTTTGACAGAGAAAGGTGTATAGGTAGAAATACCCTCTGGATACAGGAGAGGAGATAATACAGGTATGTTGACATACAGGAAGAAACAGAAGCTATTCTTTGGGTTCAGACAGGAGAGATTTAATGTAAGGATTTACAGGATAAGACAGTTGGAAAATGTTGGATGAATAAAGGGAAGTCTATTCCTGAGGCTGTTTTTTGCTGGCTTTCATGAAGTCAGGGTTAGTCATAAATCTCATTGCTTCCCCCCCAAGTACCACAAATTGCCTCACTTTATTTGAATCCAGCAGCAGGGATGGGTACACGTTCATAACTCAGGCTTCCTGCCCTGTGACATGGACCCAGTGCTGAGCAGACATCATTAGTGTCGGAACACAAATCTCCATGATCTCAGAACACATAAGGACATGTTCGTAGCCACAGACTGAAGGTGACATCCGTGCGGGTCTGGGGCCCTCTACTTGAAAGTTAGAATAACTGAGCAGTTCTTGGGTTTGTTATCTGAAGTTCAGGTGGTTTCAACATTCTGAAGCCTTAGGCTGAGAACGGGCTAAGACCTGAAATTCTTGTTTAAAATGACAGTGAATCATAAAGATTGCTCAGTGGTAAGAGATGCTTGCTTGCAAAGCCTGTGAACCCGGGGTTTGATTCGCTGGTACTGGCTTGATGTCAGATGTACAAATCGTTGCATACACCTGGAATTCCTTTGTAGTGTGTGTCCATTCTCTCTCTCTCTCTCTCTCTCTCTCTTTTCTCAAATAAATAAATAATAAGTAAATGAACACATGTTAAAAACATGTCTATTTTCCCTCACCGTTTTCTCATCATCTTCCCTTTTTCTTCCTTTCTCTCATGTATTTTCCTCACATTCAGATCTATACTGGCGGCAGTGGGACCCTTTAAAAGGTCATTGAAAATGTATCCACATTTGGAAGTTCATATTATTGAAGGAATCTGGTTCCACAGGAGGAAATTGACCAAATCTCCTCAGACACTCCATAGACATTGAGAGTTTTTCTCATGAAAGATACACAGGAAGGAAATGAAGGTCCCAAAGAGGTGGGGGGGCATGGAGTAGAGTCGATTTTTGTCTCCTGTTGGCTTTGGCTAACAGCTTTTTTTTTTTTTTTTGCCTTTCTATGCTTTTTTTATTTTATTTATTTATTTATTTATTTTTTAATATTTATTTTCCATAATGAGTTACATTATTTAGTGGGCAAACCGTGTGTTGTTATCCCAAATTCCCCAATTCCCCCCCTCCCCATCCCTGATCAGTTGTATATCTTGGCTAACAGCTTTTAACATTGAAATGATAATTCACATGTTAAAAAACAAAACCAGAAAAAAACATTTTACTGTGATTTTCAGTGTCTATGGGGTAAAAGGATACAAGGGAAGGAGGGAAAAAGAAAGTCAATAGTATGGGGGGGAGGCTGGAGAAGAGAAAGATCAAATCCCAGCACTGGAGACTCCAACATCCACCCATGAGTCTGAAGAGATGCCTCAGCAGTTAAGGCGCTTGCCTGCAAAGCCTGATGACCCGGGGTTCATTTCCCCAGTACTCCAAGTAAAGCTAGATGCACAAAGTGGCTCATGCATCTGGAGTTCATTTGTAGTGGCCCTAGAATGCCAGTTCTCTCTGTCTGCGTCTATTCTCTCTGCTTGCAAGTAAATGAATGAATGAATGAATAAATAAATAAATAAATAAATAAATAAATAAATAAATAAATAAATATCACCTGCTGGCATCTGCACTGTGGTGTTAGCTTGGGCTCAGTTTGGAGGTTATATCCTGGGCAGGACAGACGTGGGGCTTACACGATGGATAGCTGTGCTTCCCCTATGAATCATGGGAAATCATGCTAAAGAGAATTATTCATCACTTCAAGGGTGAGGGTCTAACACAGCAAGTAGAGAGGAAGCCAGGAGAAAGGTGAAAACACTGGACAGTTGATGACCTCCTGGGGAGTGACTGTCCATGTTGTCAGCAGATGTTCACAGAGAAACTACCATGAACTTGGGGGGCTCCCCAGAGGGTTCAGAACTTACTTTGTGGTGTGTGTGTGTGATTAAGAATGTGAACTAAAGCTCACAGACAAGCGCTGCATCTGCTGCGCCCACTTCCAGCAAGGCTGACTGGACAGACAGAACTCCTGTAACCACAGAGAGAGGGAATGTTGCAAGGTCAGAGCCAGACGACCTTGAACTACCTTCAGCCCCTTGATAACCATTACTGCCCACCTCTGTGTCAGAGCTAACCTCCAGTGACTATCAATTATCAGTGGTACCTTTCTGGAATGTCCTCAAAGACCCCCAGCTTCCTCCAACTTAAGGATTAAGAATGTCATCAGAGCATCTGAAGCCTACGGTGGAGGCTTTGCTGTCACTCATCTTCCTGATGGTCAGCAGGTGTATTTGCAAAGTGCCTTGATTTGCGATTTCCTTCTGTTCTTACCTATGAAACCTTCATGAAATTGTTACCACATAGGAGCATAGAATTTGGAATAACCTAAATTTGTTTTCGCCTCGGGGGTGCCATTGGCCACCGCAGAGGGAAAACAGAGAAGCAAGCAGTGGGAGCTGAGCGAGCTGTCTGCTGTCTGCTGTCTCAGGGCTGGGGTCCACAGAGCTGGGGGGGGATGACGCAGGGGGGTCCAGCGAGGCACAGAGGCGAGCAGATGTGTATAGTATATCCACATGGTTCTCTATTCAATTGGGGGAACTTACATTTATAGGAAAAAGGGGGTCAGGGGGATGGGGAATAGGAAAGAGAAAAGGAGATTGGTTGATGGGGGTGGTGAGTTGGAGGCCTGAGAATACCTCATTTGGGGGCCTGAGTGGCGGGAAATACGTGATGCTAGCCACAGTCCGGTCAGTGGGGATGGGCACAAGGAAGTTTTTCTGATACCCAATGCCATCATGCTGAGATGGAAATGCTGGTTTCTGTGGCCAGCCCATGGGGGGTGGGAGTCAGGGTAGGTGGAGCTGGGAAACTCCTACCGAACATTCAGGGTTTCACCTCATTCATACATCCTTAACCCTTTGTTCTCCGTGCCCTCAGTAGCAGTGCCAACAGGCAGTGCCCAACAATATTTCTGGCTTCAGAATAAACTATCTCTTATCCCCTTTGAGGTGAGCACTGGGTCGTCTGTGTGGACAGGAGTTTGGAAGAGGACGGTGGGGAATAATTCTCAATAGTTGTTTTTTTTTTTAATAATCTACTGAAAATAATTCCATTCAAAAACCCAGTGGCCCTGAATATAATAGTTGTCTGATAAACAGAGGAAAAGGTAATTAAACTCTTACTAGTTTACTTTACAGGGCAATTTTTAGGCTAAAAATATCTATGTGATCAAATGACACACGAGATTTACAACAGTAAGAAAATCCTAGAGGAGGAGGAGGAGGGAGAGAGATGGGGAAATAAAGTGAAAGAGGGAGGGAGAAAGGGGAGGAGAGGAAGGAGGAGACCAGAGAACATATGGGAAGTTCTTACTTCTGTGGAGTTCACAGTTGGTTAATCCCTCCTTAAAACACCCTTCCCTGAGGAACATCAAACATCTAGAGATCAAAACACTGGATTAGACAGTGAGCTCTCTGAGCAGAAACTTGTCTATACAGTTGGTGACACATTGTAAATAAAACAAGGGGGTGAATTGTTAAATCATTGCACAAGGAGTTGTACTTAACTGCTTGCAGTAGTTCGAATGTATGTCCCCCATAGACTCGGGTGTTTTATTAAAGCTTGTTACTTGGGTCTCCTGCTGCCTGGCTGGAGGAGGTGTCACTGGGGGAGGGTTCCTGAGGCCCAGCCCTAGGGTGTGTTTGGGGATGGATTTGAACTCCAGCCCAGAGGTCTGCAGAGCAGCCTGAACTCTGGATGGGTCCCTGCTGCTTGCTGTCTGTTTACGCTTGCTGTTTCTGGTGTTTGCTGGTTGTTTGGTTGTTTCTCTCTGCTTGGATGTGTGGAAACAGCTTCTTCTGCCACTGCTGGAAGTTCCCTCTGGATCTGTAAGCTTCAAATATACCCCTTTCTCCCCTAAACTGTGCCTGGTTTGGATGTTCATCCCAGCAACATGAAACTGTCTACCACCCTGCTCAAATACAATTATTTGAAGGATTTTTGCTGCCTGAGCTCAGAGAGAAGCAACTAGAGAGAGCCAAGGAAAACCAGATGGTCAGGGCTCACGTGTGATGTATGCTCGGGGATTAGTTCCCTATTGATCACTTCTTTTCAAAGTAAGAAGTTCCCTATTCTGTTATTATTTTCTGATCTGAAGTTTTGTATTTATCTTGTTTGTTAAGGTAAAAATAGTACAGAGCCTGGGGCACAGCAAAGACATCACACACAGTTCATGAATGAATGAAGACAGGAAATAGACATGGATATTTTTTTAGATAGATAGGTAGATCAATCAATAGATAGATAGATAGATAGATAGATAGATAGATAGATAGATAGATAGATAGATGATAGATGGATAGATGATAGATAGATAGATAGATAGATAGATAGATAGATAGATAGATAGATAGATGGTAGATAGATAGATGATAGATAGATGGATAGATTGATGGAAAGATAGATATAGATAGATAGATAGATAGATAGATAGATAGATAGATAGATAGATAGACTTATAGAAAGATGATAGATAGATAGATAGATAGATAGATAGATAGATAGATAGATAGAAGATAGATGGATAGATAATAGTTAGATAGATAGATAGATAGATAGATAGATAGATAGATAGATAGATAGATGATAGATACATAGACAGATAGATAGATAGGTAGATAGATAGATAGATAGATGATAGATACATAGATGATAGATTAGATACATAGATGATAGATAGGTAGATAGATGATAGAAATATGCGGGAGATCATGAAGAGAGAATAAACAGCTATCACTTGGACCAGAGGAAGCATAATTGGTAGAAGTAGCTCACTAAGAAAATAACAATTCTAAAATAAAAATAAATGAAAATAAAAATTATAAGCACTCAGTTTTATATACTAGACTCCATCCATCTATCCAGAAGTATGAAGTCATGCAAATGTGAGGAAATATAAGCAGAACATGAAACCATCCCAGTAATACAAATGAGTGAAAATACAAGCGATTCCCTATAAGATATACTGGCCACTCACCCTTTCATTATTGTCCTCAGTTATCACGCAAGCCCAGGAGAAGATACCAAATGATAAAACGTTGCTCAGGCATTTTAGGGCTCCAAGGGTGGCAGATTCCATGAATTTAGCCTTTAGAAATTTAAATGTGCATTTAGAATATTACTGATGAAAGTACAGACCTCAAAATAAGGCATTTCAAATGAATCCTCAGAGATTTTTCCCTTCACGGGCTACATTTCTTCCACGTTGAAAGATGGAAATGAGCAGTGAGCATCTCTAACCCCAAATCTCAAAGTCTTAAAGGTTCCGAAATCTGACAGATTTTTGAGGTCAGCTATGAAGTCACAAGTGGAAGACTCCACATCTGAAAATTCCACTGCGATCTCATGAGACACATTACAGTCAGAAAACAAGAGCTGTAAAAAACATTTCATAAAATTATCTTCAGGCTCTATGTGCAAGGTGCACATAAAACAAAAATGGGGGCTGGAGAGATGACTCAGCGGTTAAGGCACTTGCCTGCAAAGCCTAATGACACAGGTTCAATTCCACAGTGCCCACATGGGGTCAGATGCACAAAGTGGCTTATGCATGTGGAGTTTGTTTTCAGTGGCTAGAGGCCCTGTGCTTGGAAAGAGAAAGAAAGGAAGGAATGAAAGAAGGAAGGAAGAAGGGAAGGAAGGGAGGGAGAGAGGAAGGAAGGGAAAAAAGAAAGGAAAGAAAGAGAAAGGAAGGAAGGAATGCAGAAAGGAAGGAAAGAAGGAAGGAAGGGAAGAAAGAAAAAAGAAAAAAAGAATGAAAGCAGAGAGGAAGGAAGGAAGGATGGAAGGAAGGAAAAAAGGAAGGAAGGGAAAGAAAATATTTTTAAGAATGACTAATGTTTCTCTTGGGTCAAATCCCTAACATGTCCCTATATATGCATGCAAATATTCTGAAATCAGAAAATAATCCCACTTGAGAACTGCCTTTGATCTCAAGCATTTCAGAGCAGGGATTCTCAACCCAAACCACCATATTTGTTTGGGTTTGCTTTGATATTTGTTTTGATATGTTGCCTACTGTCCTTTAAAAGCTTATTATTGGGCTAACGATGTACCTTAGTCATAGCACTTTTATCTAGTGTGTGCTGGGTTCCATCCCCAATACTGAAAATATCTCATGAATAGGGCTGGAGAGATGGCTCAGTGGTTAAGGTGCTTGCCTGAAAACCTAAAGACCCACGTTCAATTTCTCTAGTGCTCACATAAAGCCAGATGCACAAAGTAACATTACACCAACCTTAAGGAGAAAGTGACATTTAATGTCATCTCTACCCACACTTGCTAGAATCTTCTGCGGCATGTCTGATACTCGGTGGTCTTGGGTTTCCCCTGAGTGAATCCCGAGGTAATAAGTATGTCCACACTGGAGGCTGTGAAGAAAAGTGTTGCAGTCAGCTTCCCGTGGCTGGCACAAAGAACCAGACCAAAAGCAGCTTATGGAGAAATGGGATTATTGTGGCTTACAGACTCGAGGGAAAACTCCATGATGGCAGGGAAAACGACGGCATGAGCAGAGGCTGGACATCACCTCCCGGCCAACATCAGGTGGACACCAGCAGCAGGAGAGTGTGCCCAACCCTGGCAAGGGGAAGCTGGCTAGAACCCCATAAGCCCGCCCCCAACAACACACCTCCAACAAGGTTCTAACTCCCAAACTGCCCTCAGCTGGGGATCAGCATTCAGAACATGAGTCTATGGGGACACCTGGATCAAAGCACTACAAAGTCCACTGCCACTTGCACAGTGAGGAAATTCTCTGAGGCTAGTTCAGCTCATCTGTTATTCCTAGAAACCAAGGAAGAAGCTAATAGAAAATGTATTGATGTTTTATGAAAACATGGTTTGTTGACCAAATCAATAGTAAGTGTTTTAAAGAAGCACTTTGCAATTATTGTATTTAAATTTAAATTCTCAAAAGGCTTGTGTGGTATAGGCGTGTCTTGAATTATCCACATAGGTGGACGAAAGTTCAAGAGAGGACACAATTCTTTTTTTTTTTTTTCAATACAGTAGTCACCCACTGTCATGGTTTGATCCAGGTGTCCCCCACAAAAAAGTGAATGTGTTCTGATAGATCGATCCTCAGCTGATGGCAGTTTGGGTTTTACAACCTCAATGAAGCTGTGTTGTTGGGGCGGGCTTATGAGGTTATAAGCCAGCTTTCCATTGCCAGTATTTGGCATACCTTCCTGCTGCTGTTTGCAGTGCTGTGGCAGAGGTGATGTCCACCCTCTGCTCATGCCATCATTTTCCCTGCCAGAATGGAGTCTCCCCTCGAGTCCATAAGCCTAATAAACCCATTCCTCTACAAGCCACTTTTGTTTGGGTTCTTTCTGCACAGCAACTAGAAAGCTGACCGCAGCACCCACTGTATCCTGGCCAGAATTTAGGTTCTGTGGTCTAAGCCCCATGCAACTGTGTTTGTAATGTAGCTCAATGACCTCTTGTCTAAATGGCAGGGAGTTCTTTAATTGGCTGTCAGAAATTTGGCACACTGTGGGAGCAAAGCAATTAAATAATCTTTAATGTCTCAGAAGTTTAACTCCAAGAACTTGCTATTTTCTGAATGACATTGTGGCTTTGATTGGATGATCACAGACAGGAACACAGGTGGACTTGTTGTCATTCACACAAGCATTGATCTTGTGCATGGGCACAAGGGTCAGTGGATCAATTACATGGTTCTAAGTGGTTTTTTTTTTTTTTAATTCCTATTCCAGTAGAATGTAGACTTTTTAAGTTGCTAAAGACCTGGTTACATTCATGGACATAAATCCTAAAACAAAACAAAACGACCCACTGAATTTAGGACCTAAAGCATTTAAGGTTCGTGTTTTATGTTCTATTGTGTTTTATTACTTTCTGAATGCGAATGTTTTCCTCTGTGAAACTAGAATACCGATCTCATACAAGGACCCATATTAAATGAAAACCCCTGGTTCCGGAGAGATAATGCAACTGTTAAGACACTTGCCTGCAAAGCCTAATGACCCAGGTTCAATTCCCCAGTACTCACATAAAGCCAGATACACAAAGTGGTGCACACGACTGGAGTTTTATTTTATTTTATTTTTTGCAATGGCTGGAAGCCTGGCAAGCGCTCTCTCTCTCTCTCTCTCTCTCTCTCTCTCTCTCTCTCTCTCTCTCTCTCTCTCTTTCTCTCTCTCTCTTTCTCTCTCACACACAAATAAATAATTTTTCTTTTAAATGAGAACCCTTGTACCAGTAGGCATTGAGGAAGTCTATTGGGTCAGAATCTCAGTAGAGATCTTTAAAAATATATATACATTTATTTATTTATTTATTTATTTATTTATTTATTTGCAAGCAGAGAGATCTAGAAGACAGAGAGAAAGGGTGCACCAGGGCCTCCAGCCACTACAAAAGAACTCCAGACGTATACACCACTTTGTGCATCTAGCTTTACGTGGGTCCTGGGGAATCGAACTTGGGTTCTTGGGCTTTATAGGCAAGCACCTTAACCGCTGAGCCATCTATCTCTCCAGCCCCTTAGTAGAGATCTTTTTGGATGAGCATTTTTCATAACCTCTTCAACTTGATTTATTTTGCCTTTTAAATGTGAGAGTCACTCTGTTCCAACTCCAGGCTAAAATTTGGTGGGGAAATCTATTTCCAAAGCTAAATACAGATGTCAACCTAGTCCAACTATCATCTGAGGAGGCTGTTACTTCTGCTCCTACCTCTGGCCAACAGCAATGCAAAGAACAATGATGGCAAGGCTGGCTTTGAACTCATAGCCTCCTACCTTTGTCTCCCAAGTGCTGGGATTAAAAGCATGTGCCACCACACCTGGCCTCATTGAGTTTTTATAGAAATTTAGACAATAATTTTACCTCTCTGCAAATTAATTAAGCACGATGGCTCTATATGGTATGCCTTGATTATTTCCATAGTTTATCTTCCCAGAATTTTATAAAAGTATTGGCCTGTCATGCATGGTGTTGGTCTTGGTCTTTCATGGGACGGAGGGGGGAGTGTGCTGTGTTATAACGTTAAAGAAACATGATCTTGGCCAGGTCTCACACGCCTTTAATCCTGGCACTGATTTGGGAGGCAGAAGCAGGAGGATCACTGTGAGTTCAAAGCTACTCTGAGAATACAGAGTGAATTCCAGGTCAGCCTGGGCTAGAGAGAGACCCTACCCCCAAAACAAAACAAACAAACAGAAACCCCCCTGGATAGACAAGTCAAAAAGTCTCTCGCCTTGCCTCTCTTCAGTTAGAATATCCAATTTTTCACTTCAGTTCATTAAAATCCCCTGACAAGGCCCTTGAAATTAACTCCATTTTAAGGCACCCAAGAAAGGAAATGAAAGAATTCAATACTAATTTGACCACTTTTATCATTTGCTCGAATTTGAGATAAACTGTGGGATTAGATGATATAGTTGGTCGAAAGGCAAAATGTGAGTTATTTTACTTTTGACTCTACTGGAGTCTTGAGTTAGGAGTCTTAGGGAGAGTCGTTGGCCAAAGCCACACCTCTTCAGGAGAAGAGAAACAGCTGGGGACATGGTTACTTATAAACCCACCGACGTGACTTCAATTCTCCAGCAGCCAGACGCAAATGGACACTCACAAAGTGTCTACAGAAATGGAAAGCAGAGCCAGAAGAATCTAGAAGGTTGTGGACTAGTGAGACTGGTTCACATGCATCGGTCCCCCCCAAAATGTCTCAAACAAGGTGGAAGGTGAAGATAAACTCTTCAAGATTGTCTTTCAAATGTCATGCATGCCCCAAACCCACACCTCATAAACAGCCACACACCCTACACATGAAAAATAATTGATTTATGATTCTCAATGATCCATAGTGTGAATGACGCTAATAACCTCTTCAAGATCGTGGCAGTTTAGACATAAAGATAAGATCCTGATTCCTTTCCTTTTTCTTTTTTTGGTTTTTCGAGGTAAGGTCTTGCTCTAGCCCAGGCTGACCTGGAATTCACTATGGAGTCTCATGGCGATCCTCCTACCTCTGCCTCCCAAGTGCTGGGATTAAAGGCCTGCGCCACCATGCCCAGCTTCTCTCTCTCTGTCTCTCTGTCTCTCTTTCTGTCTCTCTGTCTCTCTCTCTTTTGCAAATAGATAAATAAAAAGATTTTTAAAAATACTGTTGTCTTTTGAACATGTTTGCAGACCTTCTGCCTGAAGGTTTCTATGATGTAAGCCACTTACTTCAATTTTCCAGAGTGACTATCCTTCCTTGTTTTCCTATGAATTTGTAGTAGGAGGAATAGAGGAGAGAACTTTCTAGAACTTTCTGGCACTTTCTGACATGCACCACATAAAAGGCACATACATTCTCAATGCTTTGTGTGAGGAAAGGACTGCCTCAACAATCCTAGTTCCCTTTTCCATAAAAATGTAAGAAAATGCCTACTAGTTATTTGACTTTCAGAGTCAGCTTTCTGACTAAAGGCCTCCTAATATATTCTAGTTTGAGAAACTTTCAGAATGAGGCAGAAAGAGAATTATTTTCAGTTTAGATGTTGGTTTTTTAATCTCACCCACTTAAAGTCATTTTGTTAAAACATTTTGTATAAAAAGTGTTAGGTGAAATCAAAGCATTTCAAACATAATTTCGGTTGACTATTCTCCCCATCTCCCTGTACCTTCCCTCCCCTCATGCCTCCTTTTGGCTTTCATTCATGCATTCCATTCCTTTTTCTATACTTCTTTTCCCAAAGATTCCATAAATATATGATATAATATATGCATATAGAGAGAAAAACATACATATCAACCTCAAATGCTAGGATATGCATATGAGAGAAAGCACGCAGTATTTGTCTCTCTGAGTTTTGCTTACCATGCTTAATATAATAATTTCAAGGTCCATTTATTTTCCTGCAAATTTAATTTTTTTCTTCACAGCTGAATACCAGTGCATTATGGATGTGTATTTTGTTTAGAATAGTGAAAATCAAACAGTATAACTATTCGTGGGTAGGTATATGTGTGGGAAATCTGAAATGTATTTTAAGAGATGTCTGAAAAAATTGCTTTAAGTGAAAATAACACAAACGTGTAATGTTGAGTGGAAGAACCCTGGTCTCAACATTCATATAGGATTATAGGGCATATGTGCCTTTGTGTTTTGAAAACATATGGAAGTGAGGAGAGGAAAGGGGAAAGGAACAAGGGAGTGTGTGAGAGAGAGAGGGAGAGGGGCAGAGAAAGGGAGAGAGACTTGTATATTAACATGGGCTCAAGGACTATTCATGGTATACTTGTTTGCAGGTAGGTGTTTAAAAGGATGAGAGGAAGAGAATAGGACTGGTGAAAGGAAAGGAAGGAAATTTCACCATTTATAACTTTCAAGGTTGGTAATTTTAATGAATAAATATCTGAAACACAAATGGAGAGATTCTGATAATTACATAGATATTTAGTTAGTTCGTGGGTATTTAGTATATTATAGATGCCTTGTATTTGCAGACATCCCACGGAGGAGGATATCCAACTGATCAGGGATGGGGAGAGGGGGAAATTGGGGAATTCGGGATAACAACGCATTGTTTGCCCAGTAAATAATGTAACTCATTATGGACAATAAATATATATTAAAAAAAAGATTTCGGGGAGCTGGAGAGATTGCTCAGTGGTTAAGCTGCTTGCCTGCAAAGCCTAAGGATTTGGGTTTGATTCCCCAGTACCCACGTAAAGTCAGATGCACAAAGTGGTGCCTGCATCTGAAGTTCGTTTGCAGTGGCTGGAGGTCCTGGTGCATCCATTCTCTCTCTCTCTCTCTCTCTCTCTCTCTCTCTCTCTCTCTCTCTC
Organism: Zapus hudsonius; assembly: GCA_004024765.1. NCBI lineage: Eukaryota > Metazoa > Chordata > Mammalia > Rodentia > Dipodidae > Zapus > Zapus hudsonius. Next base: position 40,221 of record PVHP010008830.1, read on the forward strand.
TCTCTCTCTCTCTCTCTCTCTCTCTCTCTCTGCTTACAACTGAATAAATAAATAAAAATATTTTTAAAAGTTTTTTTCAGGTTTTGTAAACTGCAAGAGTCTTTAGCAAAATATTTCCTTGTGTGATCTACACTATCTACAATGAAGTGTAGTTGGTGTCCAGCTCAGGTTAGCTCTGAGATGTGATAACTTCACACACTAGTGTGTATCATGTGACCAGCATTCCTCAGATCTCTAGCTTCCCTGTTAGATGATAAACGGATGTGATCATAGAGTTCTATAGATTGACACCAAGTAGAAAGGTTAATTACAGCATCCATTCCTGTGACCTTCTGCTCTTTAGAAGTGATTACTTAATCAATCAGAAAATGTGTTGACCAAGCTAGGAGTGGTGACGCATGACTTTAATCCCAGCACTGGGAGGCAGAGGTAGGAGGATCACTGTGAGTTAGAGGCCACCCTGACACTAAGTAGTGAATTCCAGGTCAGCCTGGGCTAGAGCTAGACCCGACCTCAGAAAAACAAACAAACAGAATATATAGTTGGTTAAGTACCTGTTTTTTTTTATTTTGTTTGTTTAAATTATATGATAGAATGAAATAAAATTCAAGTCTACTTATCCAATGACTATAAAGGCGATAGCAATATATCTCCTTCTCGTTGGCTTCTGATTGGATCAATTTGTTGGAATGGAACCCGGCTGAGATGGTGCCCCCACCCCACCCCCATCTCACATCATTTCATCATAAAGCAGGAATGGAATTTTCTAGAGTGTTGAACAAATTCCTGCCGTCTTTCAAGCTCTGCCCTCTGGTTATTCCTCCTAAAGGGCCAGCTTTATTTCTACCTCCTGAAAAGAATTTGCCCCAGGCAAAAAAAAATTTAATGTCAAGTTGATAGTTAATTTTTCTATTGAAGGTCTGTATTTTTTCATGAATTGCTATAGTCTTCAAATCATCTCTTGACTCTTAAAAAGATTTTGATTTTAGAAGCAAGAGTTATTGAACTCATCATAATGTATCAATCATATCAATGAATGAGATGAAGTAGCCAAATTCTGATTTAAAGCTGGTTGACTACATTTAACTTGCTATATTAAAATACTCTTTATTTGTTTATTATTTTATTTTATTGGTTTTTTTTTGAGATAGGGTCTCACTCTAGCCCAGATCAATCTTGAATTAACTATGTAGCTGGCCTTGAACTCACAGTGATCCTCCTACCTCTGAGTGCTTGGATCAAAGGTTTGCCCCACTGAGATCAGCTTATTTCCTCACTTTTATTGAGAATTTTTAAACATGACACACTGTACAGGGATGACAATCCCCTCTCACAATCCTCATGGAAAATAAAACAGACTAGATATTTCCTTTCCTTTAAGCAACTTAGAGTCTTGACCCTGGAAACCCAGACAATCTCTGCTCTAAACCACTGGCCAGTGAACATCTACTAATGTGTAGCTAACGCAGCTCAGCACTGTGAAAGGCAATTAAAGATATAAAATGGGCAATTAATAAATGTGTAGGGAAAGTTGCGGAATAAACAAATAACAAAGCTCCCAATTTAGTTGAGGAGAAACACTAAGAATTCTAAACATTTTAAATAATTTAAAGCGATAAGTTCAATATCATTAACGCTTCATAAATTGGCCCCTATTTGGACTAAGTTGAAAAATCAAACAAATATTCAATTTGCTTATCTCATCATTAGCTGGCTTGCTTTGTGACAAATGGGCCCTAACGAGTATTGTATTCAATAAAAAAAATAATAATTTAACTAGGCTTTGGACAGTTTAAAACACTGGATGAGGTCTGGAGAGATGGCTCAGCGGTTAAGGCACTTGCCTCCAGTGCCTAAAGCCCCAGGTTCAATTCCCCAGTACCCACATGAGCCAGACCCACAAGGTGGTGGCCCTGGTGCTCTCTCTCTCTCTCTCTCTCTCTCTCTCTCTCTCTCTCTCTCTCTCTCTGCTTGAAAATGAATAAATAAAATATTTTTTAAAAAACACTGGATGAAAGCATTTGGAGCTTTAAAGTAGCTTATAGTTATGAAGAAGGTGTGAGCACATCTTTTATGAATGGATCCACCGACAAGACAAGATGATTTTTTGATATGTTTGAACAAGCAGTTTTGAGCAGGTCCATTTACATCACGTCTTAGGTAGTAACTGGAGATACCAGTCCTCTTACCCCTTTCTGGCCTTCTGGATTGCAGGCCACACTTACTGGAAAACACTGTATAGTGATATCCAAATGGACTCTCTCTCTTCAGAGACAGTGTTGGGCTGGAGAGACGGCTCAGCAGTTAAGGCACTTGTCTGCAGAGCCTAAGCACTGGAGTTCAATTCCACATAAAGCCAGATGCACAAAGTGCAGCATGTGTCTGGAATCTATTTGCAGAGGCAAGAAACCCTGGTCCACCCATTCTCTTCTTTCTGTTTCTGTTCTGTCGCTCTCTGCTTACAAATAAATAGATAAATAAATAAATAAAAATAATAATGTTAGCCGGGCGTGGTGGCACACGCCTTTAATCCCAGCACTCGGGAGGCAGAGGCAGGAGGATCACCATGAGTTCAAGGCCAGCCTGAGACTACAGAGTGAATTCCAGGTCAGCCTGGGCTAGAGCGAGACCCTACCTTGAAAAACCAGAAAAAAAATAACAATTTTTTCCAGCCTTGTCTTGGTCACAGCTCAGTGGTATCTAGACACATTGTTTTAGGTTGCTATAAATGTACAATTCTGTTTATGCTGTAATTTCTCCTGTGGCCATTCCTAATGGTACACCCAAATTTCAATATGCAGGTAATGCAAAGTGTGACCTAGTAAGTCCCATGTACATAAACTAATAATGGATCTCTGCAATGTACACATTGAATACTAAGGAGACACAGCCAAGACCATGGGTAGTCGGTCCTGGGTGTGAATTCTACATAAATCGCTTGCTAGTTCTACAATGTTAGGAGAGTCTCTGTGGCTCCCTACACCTCAGATTCCTTAGCTGTGAACTGGATGGGTTGCTGGTGGGCTCAAGAATGCTGCTCTTGTGTAGGAAAGCTGTGGGGAGAGGTAGCATCTGGCTCTTTTGTTTCTTCAATGTGATATTCATCAATACTTTGACCACTTTCCAGCCTCCAAAAGATCGGATGGTTTCATGTCGGAAGACATTTCATCAAGTAATCATAAGAGAGTCTTCCAGAATCTCAAAGATCTTAACTGACAATTGTTCATTCCTCCAGGAGTTATTAAGGGTTATAAAAAATACCAAAAGTAGAACTGAAGAGATAGCTTAGTGGTTAAGGCACTTGCCTTTAAAGCCTAAGGACCTGGGTTTGATATCCTTCCCAGGGGAATTCTCTCTCTCTCTCTCTCTCTCTCTCTCTCTCTCTCTCTCTCTCTCTCTCACACACACACACACACACACAAATAAATAAAAAATAAATATTTAAGAAATACTAAAACTATAAACAGGATTATTACTACTTTTTTCTCCCCTACCTTGACTTAAATAAGGAAATATTTACACAGCAAACCTGCTTGACGTGCTCATGGAAAGTTCCAGCACCTTAACCCACCGAAAATAAGCCTTTCTGGAATCTCATGGTCCCTCTGGTTCCTCTTGGCAGGCAAAGACTCCTCCTGAAGGAGATGAAGGGCTTTTTAGATTTGTCAGACTGTCTTGAGAAAAGCTCTGAAAAATAAATGTTAATAAAGCCTCTTCCATAATAGTTTTAAAAACTATTTTTTTAGGGCTGGAGAGATGGCTCAGCGGTTAAGGCACTTGCCTCCAGTGCCTAAGGCCCCGGGTTCAATTCCCCAGGACCCACATAAGCCAGTCCCACAAGGTGGTGGCCCTGGTGCATTCTCTCTCATTCTCTCTCTCTCTCTCTCTCTCTCTCTCTCTCTCTCTGCTTGAAAATGAATAAATAAAATATTTAAAATAAAAAACCTATTTTTTATTTATATTTTTACTCATTTGTGAGCAGAGATAAATACAAAAAAGAGAGAGAGAATGGACACACCTCCAGCCACTGCAAACAAACTCCAGATGCATGAGCCACTTTGTGCATCTGGCTTTACATGGGTCCTGGGGAATCAAACCCATGTCGTTAGGCTTTGCAGGCAAGCGTCTTAACCTCCAAGCCATGTCTCCAGCCCCTTCAGTAATATTTTAATCAGTTGAAGTTTACACCATTTTTCTTAACAGTGTTCATATGAGACATGATCAATGATTATTTTATTCTTTTAAGCCTATAAAATCACTAATGGGTGACAGATGATATTATAGCACATAAAAGCTACAGTTCAAACGTAGGCAGTTGTTAACCTGTTTTTTAAAGCTACATTTAAGATGAAAAGCGATGCACTTTACAAAACTATTTATCTGAACTATGGCGAAGAGAGAGGAGAAAACACATCTCACCACCGTAATTAATTCACTGTGTGCCAGAAACAGACCTGTAGATAATGAAAATGAAGGAAAATCATGATTTTAGGGATTCCACTGTGTGGATGGCATTCTATACGCCTTTTGCCTCTCCAGACCTAAAGTCCTCTTGAAAATAAGCATGGGCTTCTTGTAACCATGGCAATAAATAAGGGAAATAAAAGAGTGGATGGAAGGGAGAGAAGGAAAAAGAAAATGGGAAGGAAGGAAGGTTCTAGAGAAATGTAGCTCTGAAAATAATAGTAAGGTGACAATGAAAGTATATTTCTCGTGTTGTCTTTAATGTTATTGAGGAAATTCCTTTAAAATGCTGATACTGAGAAAATCACTGTACTTTATTAAACCACTCTCTACTAACTTGAAAGGTGTGAATGATTCCACGGGTTTGAACTATCTCGAAATATAATATTGAAAATCTTAACTCTACCCATGCCTGCTGTTTCCTTGGTATTGGATTTGGGTTGCCAATGAGAACCCACATATATGATTTTATTTATTATTTATTTATTTATTTATTGTAGGCAGAGAGAGAGAGAGAGAGAGAGAGAGAGAGAGAGAGAGAGAGAATGGTCATTCCAGGGCCCCCAGCCACTGAAAAAAACTCCAGATGCATGTGCCACTTTGTGCATCTGGCTTTACCTGGGTACTAGGGAATCAAACCCAGGTCATTAGGTTTTGTAGGCAAGCACCTTAACTGCTGAGCCATCTCCCCAGCCGTTTTTTTTTTTTTTTTTTCTGTTGTGGCCTAGATAGATGCCCAAGGGAACAACTTTGAAAGGAGGAAAGGTGTATTTTGGCTCACAGCCAAAGGGCAGAACATCATGGCTGCAGGAGTGTTGCTCAAGGAATGTCTTCACCACTTCATGGGGGACAGAAAGCAGAGACACCGTGGAAGAGGCCAGAGGCCAGCTGTGACCTTCAAAGTCACAGCCCTAGTGACTTCTTCAACTTGGGCCACCACATCCAGAAGTTTCCAAAACCTCTCAAAATAATGCCACCAATTGCAGGTCACTATTTGACACATGATCCTGGGGCATCTTAGATTCATATCATAACAAGTACCAAGCTTAGTGGCTGGGAAATAGACGCTATCAGCATTGTCTACCTCCTTTGTTTAATTAATATATCTAAACCCATGACTGAGTTTACTTGTAAGACCTGTGTCCGCACCCTAAAAATCATGTGCCCTTCTTCCTCAAGTTTTGAAATGAAAATAATATTTTTAAATTTCCCTGGTTTTTATTCTATTTTATTTATCAATTTTTAATTAATATATTTATTATGAGTAAGTGTATACATTGTATGAGCAACTCTTGGATAAAGGCTAACATCCTGGCAGGAGACACAACACCCCTGGCCGTCACACAAGGCCCAAAAGAAACCTAGGAGAAAGTGACGAGATAAACAGGAGACCAATCACCACAGCAAGTCTGAAGGTTTTATTCTTTATGAAAATTACTTGAAGCCAGTCATGGTGATATATACCTGTCACCCCACAACACTTGGGAAGCTGAGACAGGAGGATTGCTAATTTGAGGCCACACTGGGCTACTTAGCAAGACTCTGTTTCCAAAAATAAAACCAAACAGTTATTCAATACTCTGATCTTAGCAGTCTTTCTCCTTTTAGGTCTTCTCAGTTCCTGTAAATAAAGCCTCAAATCCTCTGAAATCAAAAATTATTCAATCCATAACCCCTATCCCATGGATCCATCCAGCAATCCCATTGAGGAGGGTCCCCAGCTGAGTTAGGGACAGGGAAGAGGGAAATGGGGGTACCATCACATGACTTGCTCCTACAATATACCTAATTATTAACAAATAAGTATTTTTAAAAAAGATAACTTAAGCTCAGTTCCTAGGGTGATGATTTTTGTAGTAGATGAGAAACTTGACATTGTAAACTAACATATCAATGGAAACCTTAACTAGTGACTTTATTTTATTTCAATTTTTGTAGTCCTGGAAACTAATTCCAGGGTCTCCCACACAGGCTGGGGCTGTAGGGCTGAACTCTGGGAGGGATGAAGTTTCATAACATGAAGGAGACCTCTGGGATTGTGACCAACAAATCTCAGGTCCTTGTCTGAGTGATCAAAGGGGTGAAATCTGCAGGCTTGGAGAAACGTAAGTTATGAAGACTTTATGAAAGGTGGGGAAACACAGATAAGAAAAGCAATCCTGGGAGAGGTGCAGAAAAGACCAGAGAAAATCCCCTCTCCCAAGGGGATGAACACTCATGGCTCACTTCTGTTTAGTATGAATTAGGCATCCAATTGGAAATAGCCTCATTACCAGGTTCGGGTGCTGTAGGAGAGAGTCTGATTGGCTGATGAGCCCAGAAGGAGCACTGGTTCAGGAGGGATCACCTGAGGCAAAGTTAAGTACGGCCAGGAAAGTGCTGCTGCTGACAGACATCTTGGACGAGACCAAGTCAAACTATGTCTCTACCTAACTACATACCAAAAAGAAAGAAGAGAGAAAGGAAGAAAGAAAGAAAGAAAGAAAGGAAGGAAGGAAGGAAGGAAGGAAGGAAGGAAGGAAGGAAGGAAGGAGAGGGGGAGGGAGGGAGGGAAAGAGAAAAAGAAAAAGGAAGAAGGAAGGAAAGAAGGAAAGGAAAGAGAGACTGAAAGAAAGGAAGGAAGAAAGGGAAGGGAGGAAAAAAGAAGGAAGGAAGGAGAGAGAAGAAAGAAAGAAAAAGCAGGAAAGAAGGAAACAAAGAAAAGAGAGAGAGGAAGGGAGGGAAGGAAAGAGGGGGGAGGGAGGGAGGGAGGGAGGGAAAGAGAGAAAGAAAGAGAAAGGAAGAAGAAAGGAAAGAAGGAAAGGAGAGACAGGAAGGAAGGAAGGAAGAGAGAGAGAGAAAGAAAGAAAGAAAGAAAGAAAGAAAGAAAGAAAGAAAGAAAGAAAGAAAGAAAGAGAGAAAAGAAAGAAAGAAAGAAAGAGCAGGTTTCCCTGGTCCTAACCCTATCACTAGGATAGCATTCTCACTAGGCTATAACCTCAGATCTTTTTTTTTTTTTATTCTAATTCAGTTTTAGTCAGGGCTCCACTAAGTTGGTCTGACAGACCTTGAACTTGTGATGCTCTTTCCTCAGCCTTGTGAATAGCTGGCACTACTGTACCTTGAGGCCAGCTTGAAAGAGACACCTGCTCATTTGGGAAATCCAGCCTGTCTCTAGACACTTAGCTCAACATGGACCCAGCAGTGTTCAACCTAAAACCCAGCAATTGTGACTGCCCGGTGGTTAGCTGGAATGACGTCATTTTACCTTTGTTACATCACCATTCCTTGGAAGGTGGCATCTGACTTGGGTGTCCCTGGAGGCACGTGACCGGTGGGGTGGGGGAGCCCACAGGAAGCTTGATTTTCCAGCTCTCAGCTCACATCTGCCTAAGGATCCAGTAGTCTGTCTCTGTCTGTCTCTGTCTGTCTGTCTGTCTGTCTGTCTGTGTCTGTCTGTCTGTCTGTCTGTCTGTCTGTCTCTCTCTCTCTCTCTCTCTCTCTCTCTCTCACACACACACACACACACACACACACACACACACACACACACACACTCCAGATCTGAATCTCCCAGTTATGCCATCTGGTGATGTCAGAGGTCCAGAATTTACTGGTAATTGTTGTTTCCCTCACCCTAAAAGTTGGGGGGGGCTGTGCATTAGGAAATAAACCACCCCCCAGGCTCTCTGTTCATCCATCATCTCATCCTCCACGATTTCCATTGCAGTTCATTCAGTTTACCTCCCCAGGCTCAGGAGAGCTGCAAAGCAGAGGCTCAGCAAGTCCCAGGAGTGTCTGCAAGCCTTGCATGGGTGGCAGGGGTCTTAGCTGTCCTCACATTTCCTGCGCCTCTTCACAGCCCAGTGGCAATGTGATCCTGCAGAGCTGGGCACCACCTCCCTCTCAACAGCTGCTTATACTATCACTAACTCTGACAACCTTGGCTGCTATTTGATTTGGACAACTGTTAACTGATTAGTGTGAATTTGACGGGACAGCTGTTGCCAGTACCAGGCTGCCAGCTGACTAGGCACTAATGGAATACACTCTTACATTAGTCTTGTCCAGAACATTTGCAGGGACCCTGGTATTACTGCTACAAAATAAGGGATCTTGCTGTATTCTCTGTATCAATTTAATAAACATTTATACATTCCTTATGTTCATCCCAGCTTTATAACTTTCTTTCCCCTCTCCATGTTTCCTTCTCCTACACATGCCATTACTTTTATTTTTTTTTATTTATTTGTGAGAGAAAGAGAGAGAATGGGTATATCAGGGCCTCCTGCCACTGCAAATGAACTCTGGATGCCTGTGCCACTTTAAGCATCTGGCTTTATGCGGGAGCTGGGGATTCGAACATGGGCCGCCAGGTTTTGCGAGCAAGCACCTTAAACCACTGAGCCGTCTCTCACACCCTCATTACTTTTATTAAGATTGTGCACAAGTGTTAAACGTGCAATGTTTTTCTTACTGGGTTTCTGAGTTTGGCTTATTTCCCTTAATACGATGATGATCATCTGTCCTGAAAGTGACATGAATAATTCTGAATAATACTCCACTGTGTGTGTGTATTTGGCATGTTTGCCTTATCTATCCGTCCGTTGATGTGTTCCTCGGCTGCCTCCTTATTTTATAACTTAGCTTTATTTTTAACAACATCCATGCTTTTATTTTGCATGTTTATAAGATGTTAGCTATAGAGAGTAATACTCAGAAAGCCACCAGTTTCGAATGCCACGTATAAAGCAGGTCAATAAAAGACCACTGTTCAGAATATTTCGCTTCAGTGGTGATCAGAACATGAGTTTGTTTGTTTTTTAAAAAAAAACAAAACAGGGGCTAGAAAGATGGCTTAGTGGTTAAAGGCACTTGTTTGCAAACACTGATGGCCCAGGTTCAATTCCCCAGCACCCACGTAAAGCCAGATGCACAAAGTGATGCATGCATCTGGAGTTCCTTTACAGTGACAGGAGGCCCTGGCACATCCATGTTTCTCTCTCTCTCTCTCTCTCTCTCTCTCTCTCTCTCTCTCTCTTTCTCTCTCTCTCTCTCTCTCTCTCTCTGTGTGTGTGTGTGTGTGTGTGTGTGTGTCACCTTCTCTCTCTGTCCAAATAAGTAAATGAATGAATGAATGTTTTAAAAACTTCCCTGTAACTTTGAAACAACAATGAGGCACTTTCACGCTCAATTTTAGCTGCTAAAACACCTCCTGGCCAACATAAATATATAAATGTCATGACCTCTTTCCATCCTATAGTGGGAAACCTTTATCCAGGGGTGATGTAAACACACGCTGTGGAAAAATAAATTTAACAAACCAGACCCAGGTGACACTCTAAGACCCAGTTTCTACGGTCCCAGCTTCCCCAGGGAGACAGCGCGACCCCAGTCTCCTCCCTGTCTCCTCGGCTGCACCTGCTCGGATCAGCTCAGTGCAGCCATGGGCGCAGACGCCCCGAGCACACAGCTTTCTGGTCCATGTCTGCACCTCCTCATCTCTGCCTCTTTCTAAGGGATTTTCTGTCTGGGCCCCAAATCATGGAACCTGAGAAACCTGTAACCCACCAATGGTGTAAAGAATTCACAGTGATGTCAGACTACCTGTCACACTGTCTATAAAACCCCTGAGCCATCAGAGCTCAATACATGGGCTTTGGAAGTTACTCCCCTGAGTCCATGTTGGTCTGATTCGCCACTTTATCTCTGGTGCCATCTCTCTGTGACTCGGTTTCCCATAAAACATCTCCCCAGACAGGGCACAGATAACAGACCAAAGGACAATCAGACCAAAACAAGTTTTGGTGAACCAATGAGTTTATTGGGGTCACTTACAGAGCAGGGGGAGGGGTTGCTTACAGGAGCCATGGGTGGCCCAAAGGCAGCCCCACCAGGAGAAGTCTCCCCCCATTCTGGATGACGACCTCCTATAGCTGCTTCCTCTCCAGGCAGCTGCATCACCAGAAAGCCCACCTGGCACAGGTGACACTCAGGGAAGCTGCATCTCTGGAGCTCAGTGCACCACCTGGAGAGTCTCCTCCCCAAGGAGTTGTTTTCCCTTTATTTAGCCTCAGGGCTGGTCTAGCAACCCTTTCCCAGACTTGTTGACTCCCTGAGTCTCTGGAACTTCCTTCCTGCCCTGCCCTCCCAGGAAGGAATGTTTCAGCTTCTAATTTACATAACCTTGGGGATGAATGGTTAAGTGACCTTTAAGATTCAGATTCCCCAGACTTGACTTCCTCAGTCAGAGCCTCCATCTCTTCCTCAGTTGGGAGGAATCACACAACACCTTCCTTCCTTCCTTCCTCCCCACTTTTCTTCTGCCCTCCTATTCCTTTTCCTTCTTCTCCCTCTCTTCTTTCCCAACTTCTTCATTCCCCCCTGTTTTGCTTTGAATAAAAAATAACAAAACAGGAAAGTGTTGTCAGCCCCTGTTTAAAGCGAACCCCCTTCTCTCATATAGGAATAACATATAGTGCCTGTTGTCCCCTACATTCTCTGCTTTCTGCAGGGCTGTCGTGTAAACCACTGGATACAGCCAGCTCTCGCCAGAAAGGCTTCATTCAGGGCAATCATGAGAGACAAATCACACAGGTTCTAAGAGCTGTTCTCAGAGCTGTAGGCAGCTGGAGATCCTCCCAAGCCACCTCTTCAAGTGTGCCTCCTTGAGGGCAGAGCTGTGGGCTATCAGTGTGCAGTCATAGACTCAAAAGAATCCGTACACAAGAAAAGATGAGTCATTGTTAGTTCACAATCATAAGGCCCATTTCACCTTCCCTAAATGCCATGCTTGTTTGTGCCTGGAAAATCATAGTAGAGTTTGGAAACAGTCTGCCTCTATGGTCATTTTAAATTGGGTGGCTTTCACATTTCTGGAGTCTGAGTGTTTTAGTCAGCCTTTCTCATTTCTGCAACAAAGAAGCCAAGCAAAGGCAGTTGATGGGAGGGAAGGGCTTATTCTGGTTTACAGACTCCAGGGGAAGCTCCATGATGGCTGGGAAAACGACAGCATGAGCAGAGGCTGGACATCACCTCCTGGCCAACATCAGGGGGACACCAGCAGCAGGAGAGTGTGCCCGACACTGGCAAGGGGAAGCTGGCTAGAACCCCAGAAGCCTGCCCCCAACAACACACCTCCAACAAGGTTCCAATTCCCAAACTGCCCTTAGCTGGGGACCAGCATTCAGAACACATGAGTCTATGGGGACACCTGGATCAAGCCGCCTCACAGGAATAACCAATGATGTGTCTAGATCCTGCCCTCTATCCAGTGTAGAATTGTCTGTCTTCTTGGAAGATCTCTGGACACAGAGGAGAGCCTGGCCCTTAGGAGGGCACTAATCCT
>PVHP010008831.1:0-52106 GCA_004024765.1 Zapus hudsonius
AGGAACAAATAAATTTAAGCAAGCAGTTTATCTAATTTATCTAATGTCTCCACATCCAAGTTGTCAAACAGGAAGGTGATTGTGTTGTGTAGATAAATGATGAAATGACCCATAAATTACTGGGAGGTGTCCACATAAAAAGTCCTCAACAAGTACTTGAGAGTTTATTCTGTCAAATAATGCTTTCTAGATAGAGACTACAAGTGTCTCCGCTCGAGTTGAGAAGGAACCCCTGTAAAACTTGGAAAGACTTGTGTTAAATCCTGAGTCAGAGTCTCTGTGGTACATGATGAGTGGAGGTTTCCAGCTAAGGATTGGGGTGGGTTCCCTGAGGAGTAGGTAACCTCAAAGAAGAGGAGCCATGCTCTTGAAATAGTACTCACGCCATCACTTGGAAATTGGCTCTTTGGAAACTTTGCTAGCCAGATGGGCTTAGACTAGTCTTCACACACCTCCTGGAGACCTCTTAGGCCTCTTCTGGCTGTTTTGGGCTCAGAGGATTAATACAAGTTTGGAACTGCGGACGTGGCTCAGTGATGAAGCGCTTGTGCAAAACCCTTTGTTTTTATGCCCAGTGTTAAAATTTTTTCAAATTAACCAAGTTTTGATTTCTTAAGGAATGACAACTTTTTCTCCATCATAAGGTCCATTTCATCTTTCTAGTTAATGTTCCAGTAGATTCAAACCAGAAGCAGGAAATGATAAACTTAGGGGACTGCATTGCTGCACGCATACGCCAGGGGAGACTGGCCCTGAAACAAATGCACTGGGGGGGTGTGCTGCCCTTTACATTCAGCACTGCCTCTATATGCTGGCTAGTTTGGGAGCGTAACTTTCATAAAGGGGACACTGTTGTTGCCATGGAGACTGTAGTCCAAGATTGCCAAATTTTAGGATGGATGTTCTGAGGAGATCCTGAAATAGATGTCTACTTGTGAATATTTTTTTTTTAACATCATGTTTGTCAGTCAGGTTGGCTCACCCATTTGTAGTCTCTGTTCTTATCGTTTTGTTGTTGTTCTGTTTTGTGTTTTTGAGGCAGAGTCTCACTGTAGCCCAGGCTGACTTGAACTCACTCTGTAGTCCCAGGCTGGTCTCAAACTCATGGTGATCCTCCTACCTCAGCCTCCCAAGTACTGCGCCACCATGCCCAGCCCTGATTTTTCTTGTTATGCTTGTATTTTGTTCCTTCCTATCCCCTGGCCCCACCAACCAAAATGGCCCTTGGATAACAAAGGCTTTGGGCTTTTCTGTCAAGGACTATCTGGTAAACGGTATAAACTAATGTGCCATTGTCTAGATGGGCTCTGTTGCTTTGTCCTGCTCTTCCTGTGCTCCTACCACCCCAAAATCAACCACCACCCCTTTCTGTTGAATCTCACACTTATGTGAACTATTAGGCCACTTAGAAGGAGAGGGGCTAGCCTTGGGATAGTTTCTGCCATTCCTCAATCCATGCAATCCCAAGAATTTCTTAGACCACCTGTGGCTAGAATTGGAGACTTTTTCCAAGTCAAGAAAACTTAGTGTTGGAGCATAAACTATGGAAAAACTCAGGCTGTGGCTTTGGTTATTCAGACTTCACAGACACGTTACTTTAAGTTCTGGACCCCTCAAACAGCATCCTTGTGATATGTATGGTATAGTCAAGCCCAATGCCAGAGCAGTGCCTGTGCCCTAGATCTAGTGTCACACACACTAGGAGAGCATTCCTCAGAGGGACAGATGAGAAGCTGGAGTTCTCAAGTTTACAGTTACAGTTAAACAATTGGTGGCTTTTTTTTTTTTTTAAAGAACTGGTGAATAGCAAGTGGTTTGTGTAGATTGAGGAATTGAGGCATTGCCTATTTCAGAAAGGTAAATTCCCCTTTTGAGTAACCCCAAAAGTATTTAAATTAGGGCTGGGAGATGCTCGGTTGGTAGAGTACTTGCCACGAAAGCATGAGGACCTGAGGTTGACCCCAGTACCTGCTGGGCATGGCAGCACCTGCTTGTAATCCCAGTTTTTTTTTTTTTTTTGGCGCGAGGGGGGGGAGGGGGAGAGACAGGTGGATATCTGAAGCTTGCTGGCCAGCCAGTCTAGCCTAATTGTTGAGCCCTAGAGGGAGACCCTGTCTCAAAGGAGGTCAACAGAGTCCCTGAGGATGACACCCAAGGCTGTCCTCTGGCCTCCATATGTGTACATACATACGCAAATGAACAGTAAGGCAATAAAGTAAGGCTTGGGTTTTTCCCAAGACTTTCAGATTATTCTGAAACTGGCCTGGGACTTTGGCAGGTCTAAGAGTGATAGAATAGTGAAGAACTGTGGAAAGCAGAATAACATCCTTGTAAATGTTTTTTATTTTAAATTATAAAATAATCCGATGTTTAAAAATGTGAAGGATATTTATTTTGTCTAATTTTGATATAGAGGAGATACCACTAATATATGTATATATAATATATATAATACATATTGTATTATATATAATATAATATGCTGAGAGGATATTTATATATCCTGTATGTATATGTATATATCCTCTCAGCATTTTTTGTAGAATATATATACTGTTTATAAAACTGAGCTCATTCTATCTGTATCCTATATATTCACATATATCTATCTTTCACTCGTACTGGCTATATCACAACATTCTCTCTCATGTCATTGAATAGTCCAGAGATTTTTAAATTTAATTTTTTTCTAGTCCTTGTCAGCTTTTATTTTTACTTTTTTCTTTTTCTTTTTTTAAAAATTTTTTTTACAATATTTAGTGGGCAAACAATGAGTTGTTATCCCCAATTCCCCGCTGCCCCCCCCTTGCCCCAAACCGCTGGATAACCTCCTCCATGGGTCGTCTGGATCAGTCCTTGTGGCAGGTAAATTTAATTTTTAATGGCAGTCAAATACATGAATATACAACTTATTTTAACCAATCTTTGTGTGCTGAGTATGTGTGTGTGTGTTTATGTGGGGGGGGGGGGTGTCAGAGGACAACCTTGGAGGGTGTTCCTCTCCACCCACCTTGTCTTGTTTACCACTGGGAACACTAGACTAGCCCACAAACTTCAAGATTCTACTACCTCTGCCTCTTAATTGCTATAGGCATGTTGGGATTACCTCCACATGTGCTGCTTGCTTCTAGCTTTATGTGGGTGCTGGCTATCCAAACTCCAGTATGCTGTGTGCTATGTGCTGGTTTACAGAACAAGTGCTTTAACCTCTCAGGCATCCCTTCCATCTGACCATTCTTGGTGACCACTTAGTGCTTCTGACATATTTATTACAGTAAGCATGTATACAGCTGTGTGCATCTCTAATTGCTGCATCAAAAGAGAGGACATTTTAACGACATTCTGAGGGCTGTGGAGATGGCTCCATGGTTAAAGGTACTTGCTTACAAAGCCTGTAGGCTTAGCCTCCACTAAAGCCAAATGCACCAAGTGGAACATGCTTCCGGAGTTCATTTGCAGAGGCAAGAGGCCCTGGGCCACCCATTCATTCTCATATTTTTTTCTCTCTCAAATAGATAAGTATTTTTAAAAATATTTTATTCATTTTCAAGCAGAGAGAGAGAGAGAGAGAGAGAGAGAGAGAGAGAGAGAGAGAGAGCGCACCAGGGCCACCACCTTGTGGGTCTGGCTTTATGTGGGTCCTGGGGAATTGAACCTGGGGCTTTATGCACTGGAGGCAAGTGCCTTAACCGCTAAGCCATCTCTCCAGCCCGGTAAGTATTTTTTAAAAGACATTTGATACAATTATCAAATCTAACCACATTCCTTTAAGATGTTCTTAACATCCATACCTTTATTCTTGAAGGACTTAAATCAGTACCATATTTCCCTGAATAATCAGTTGCATGAAAGCTTCTAGAATTCTCTCTGTTTCTCTTTGTATTCTTTGAGGGAAATTAATGTGTTCACCCTTTGTGTGGAGCAGAGACATAAGGTACTTTGTAATGTGATTTTACCTAGTAATCAGGTCATCAGGCTGTTGTTTATTTTTTGATATTTGTGCATGATGTAAGCAGTCATAGTCACTTCAGTGAGACATGAGGCACCTTCATCTTGGTATTTGCAAAGTTGTGGCTTATAGAATATATTGGAGCAGTTTCAAGTCAGTGTAGACGTCACAAAGGGGGGGGGGGAATGCATCTACCATAAACATACCACACACTTCTCTATGAATAAATGGCCCATGCTGCCTGTCATGTCAGTGTGGGTGACCTGGATGAGGGAGGGGGAAGTAGGTACAGAGGATTATTGGTATTTCTTCTGGGGAAAGAGCTTTGATTTATGAGCTTAGCATTCAGCTGTGTGGTCCCTAAACAAGGTTTGTCTTGTATGATTAATGTATACCAGGAGACTCTTAATGGAATTAGGTACTTACACAGATGAAGCAGTTGCTCCTCATTCGTTCTTCCCATGTGCACCTGCCTTTTTCATAAGCAGACACCCATTTACCCTGTGTCCTTCAGCTGCTATTTAAATTAAAAACCAGGTGGCCTGCTGTGACTAGGTTGATGCAGAGCCTCCTGTGTCATAACCCTGGCCTGCGCTGTTCTATTTCTGAGCACGGGGGAGATGGGCACAGTGCAGGGGTTGGAGGAAACTCTAGGAATATGGACCCTGCTTCTAATTTTACATGGTTAGTCCCCAGCTTCAAAGAACACACAGTCTTCTGAGAAATAGTACATATGCAGCAGCCCAGCACAGGACAGTGGTTTCACGCCACACAGGAAACACTGTGAGGTCTTTAGGGCTCTGCCAGGAGGAACTTTGGGCACTGGGTGCTGAGATTTTGTTCTTTTATAACAGGGTCTTGAGAAATGGGGGGATTGAACAAACGGAGGTCTTCCCTCCCACAGGAGCAGTGCCATTAACAGCAGGAGATGCCTGGATGCAGGGAGTCTACCTCAGTCACTTGGCTCTGTCATTTGGAGATGGCTTTCTGAATCCCCTTTTCCTTCAGCACCAGAAATAGCATAATTCTAGTACTTCTGTGCTGCCAGCTCTTTAGTATACAGAGTCGCCAGCAAAGCCACAGCTCTCCTTTCTTACCAGGAGGGTCGAGAGCACCCACAGAGGCATAAGCATATAAGCATGACTCCTAGAGTGATGAGGGAACCTAGTTCCCCAACCTGTTTTTCACACAGCTTGCTTCCTGGCAACACTTAGAACCTAGGCCTCAGCTCCACCTGTGCTTCCGGTCAGGCTTCCAGAAAACATGAGCTTACTGACACTGCCCAATGGAGACCTTTAAACTTCACCAAAGTCAAAGTCCTCACCATGGGCTGTAATTCAAGCCATTTACCAATACCAAAGAAGAAAACTACAAACATTGAGATGCAATGTTTCAGAGTCTTCAGTATCCTTTTCAAGTAAAAGCTGGCACCTGAGACCTTTACTTTCTCACCAGGTGCCTTCCAGGTACTCAGATGTTTTTCCTACCTAAGCTGCCTGAGGGGAACATTGGCGTTCGTTCTTTTAGTCAGTTGGGGGATCTTTATAGTAAAATATGAACCTTTTCCGTTTATAGTTAACAGTCACACAATGCTTACCTTCTTGGGTAGGACTAGGGGAAGAGTAGGATTATGGGAAGATTATTGGAGTGGGTTAAAAGGATCCTCAATTTGACCAATCTGTCAAACCAAGTTCAGCATCTGATTTGGGGACCTGGGAAAGTGCTACTACTGAGTTAAGTATGTGCTGGGATTCAGAAGTAGTTTCAAAACATCCATAGAAGTCTTTTTTAAAAAATTTATTTGTGAGAGAATGAATATGAATGTGTGTGGCAGGGCCCCTTACCTCTGCAAACAAACTCTAGATGCATGCACTACTTTGTGCACCTGCCTTTACATGGGTACTAGAGAATTGAACCTGGGCCAGCAGGCTTTGCAAGCAAGCACCACTGAGCAATTTCCCAGCCCAAAAGTTCCTTTTGTCAATACAGCAAGGTGGCTAGAAGGCTGTCTGGACCTAGTATATAGCTAGTTAGAATCTGGGCTTGTCCAAGTGGGCAGAAACGCATGCACACAGTCTTGTATACATAGCCTCCAGCTTTAAATAGCCCTGTCTGTCCGTAGTGACAATGCCACTGGGCAGATCCTTGGGAGGGAGAGAACCAGAGGAAGGAAGCTTCCCAGCTAAGCTCTACAGGTTTGGATAAGAAGTATGATGAAACAGTAGCTCTTTGGGGAAGAGTTCCTTTTCTTTCTTTTAAAGTCCAGTGTCGAGAAGAGAGTGAGACCTAGCTCTGATAAAAGGGGTATAAGCTTGTGGGTGACTTTGCCCCTTCTATTCTCTTGATCTCTATTTCCTGAAATTAGTTCCAAAGGTTATAAACTATTACTTCTACCTCATTTTCTCTCCGACCACTTGCTTCTAATTTAGGTTCCATCTATTGACAGTTTAGTGAAATCTGAATACATTTGAAGATTTGCATTAACCTCTTAACACCATTTAATCAGAACTCAGTATGTCTCACTAATAAATTATATATCTCCATTTTACCTATGGAAGTATTGACCATTATCCCCAAGGGGTTAAGTATACCATTAAAACAGGTAGTGGTTATCTGCTTGATAAATGCTCCTAGCACTTGACTGGCTTGATTCGGTTGAATTTACTGTCGCTAGTTCTTTTAAAGCTCCTAGCATGCATCTTTCTATACAGCAAACACAAAAATTGAAATGTATCTTAGAAAATAGGATTGTGTAGGGCTGGAGATATGGCTCAGCGGTTAAGGCACTTGTCTCCAGTGCCTGAGGCCCCGGGTTCAATTTCCCAGGACCCACATAGGCCAGATCCACAAGGTGGTGGCCTTGGTGTTCTCTCTCTCTCTCATCATCTATCTCCTGTATCTCTCTGCTTGAAAATGAATAAATAAAATATTTTTTTTAATAAAGAAACTAGGATTGTGTAGTAAGTTTACTATACAGCAGAATATATGCAGCCCAGCACTTGTTTATAGAAAATAATCTATTAGTGGGCAAGGTGCTTAGGATGTGTAAGTTGATATGGGATGCTCTTTCACCAATGTAAAATATATTTACTTGTATGAAAACAGAGGGAAAAAAGCCTTGACAGAACAAGAGATTAGATCCTAAAAAAAAAAAAAGGGAAAAAACAGAAAAGTATACCAAATACAAGTAGTGCGTCATTCTATTCTGCCTGGATGAGAGTATTATGACTTAGTTACATTTTTGAACTTTTTTGTTATCTATTTGATAGTAAATATTACTATAATAAAATTAAGTCTAATATGAAGCTATTACTCATTTTATCATTTACTATTTACTTAAGTAAACATTTAAAATATATAGTTGACTTCAAGTAATGCTTTCTGTATAAAGGCAGTGAAAAAATTGTTCACTGTAAATTTTGTAATTTTTTTTTTTTTTTTCAAGATAGGGTCTCACTCTAGCCCAGGCTGACCTGGAATTCACTACGGAGTCTCAGGATGGCCTTGAACTCATGGCAATCCTCCTACCTCTGCCTCCCGAGTGCTGGGATTAAAGGTGTGCTTCACCACGCCCGGCTGTAATGTTTTTTGAATCATGGCCTTGCTATAATATATTGCAGGCTGTACTTGAATTTGTAATCCCACCATATCTTCCTGAGTGCTAGGATTGTATTCATGCATCACCATGCCCAGCTTATAATTTTTTTAAATAATCAAAGTAGTTTATTTAAAAAAATCAAAACAAACTCTTAAGTACCAGTGTTACATTGTACACATTTAAATGACTCAAAAGAATGAAGTTTTTCATACATATTAAGATCATACCACCAGTTTTTAAATCAAAAGATATTCAAGAATTCTTACTCTGAGCTGCATATATGATTGCCATTTTAAACAGTGCATTGCCAACATGTGACACTGGTAGTAAAGCTTTGGGCGCTCCTCCTTTTACTTTACTACTTATCGGATAGGAAGCACAAGTTGAGAATTTATTCTAAGATAGAATGGAGGTTGTCACCGTCTGCACAAACTTTGAGCAAGTACTCCTTGTCAGTCTTGAAGAGCCTCCATCCCGCCTTGCTGGACAGATCTGGAGCTCCTCTTCTTTTGTAGAAGTTGATGGATGGTTCATTCCGTTCTGTTGCAGTGACACTTCATGGCAACCTGGCTTAGATTCTTCAAAATTTCTGATCCTGTACCAAAGCCTCTATAATCACTCATCACAAAGAAGCCTTCGAAATACAGTACATGGCGAAACCAACAATTCTGTGTCCTTCCAGAGTCCAGTGCTCTTAGGGTCCTTCCGCATCCAGGCAGGGGTACTCTCCGAAACCATCCTCTAGGAGATCTTTTTCAGTTTCTGTTACTTGGTCTTCCATGTATTCGTATTTAGCTAGTTCCTTGCTCAGCCACAATATGTCCTGACGTTGGAGGATCACAAATTTGGCCATTTTTGTCTTTGTTTTTCTTCCCTTTGCACACTAGGCCCCTGTACTTGAACAGCAGGAGGAGTTGGTTCCTTATTCATCTTCCAGGAGCGTCCTCTTCTCAGTCAGGCTGGCACCATGACTCAGGGATCCTCAGGATTTGACAGAAATGCTCCAGCAGATGGCCAACTGCAAGCTGCACTCAGCTTATAAATTTTTAAAGTAATGAGAATTTCTATTTAGCATGTGAACATATATTTTCAACAGAATTCTTGTAGGTCAGTGTTCCTTACACAAGAT
This sequence comes from Zapus hudsonius, assembly GCA_004024765.1. NCBI lineage: Eukaryota > Metazoa > Chordata > Mammalia > Rodentia > Dipodidae > Zapus > Zapus hudsonius. The sequence goes on from PVHP010008831.1 coordinate 8,677, forward strand.
TATTGCCACAGTTTGGAAAGCAGTCATTCAGAGTTTACAAAGTTGATGATCATAGTGAGGAAGATCCTGAAGCAGTTTAATTATATTTCTAGTGAGAACAAATTATTATTTTTGTTTTGTTTTTTGAGGTAAGGTCTCCCTCTAGCCCAGGCTGACCTAGAATTCACTATGTAGTATCAGGCTGGCCTCAAACTCATGGCAATTCTCATACTCTGCCTCCCAAGTGCTGGGGTTAAAGGTGTGTGCTACCATGCCCCCAAATTATTGTTTCAAATAAGCCATTTGTAGGTCTGGGGATATATATAGCTAGTGGTAGAGTACTTGCCTCACATGCAAAAGGCCCTGGGTTCAATTTCCATTATAAATGGTTTCTTTTGTTTGTTTTTTTCCAGGCAAGGTCTCACTATAGTTCAGGCTGGCCTCAACTCTTAGTGGTACTCCTACCTCAACCTTTCTGTTGCTGGAATTAAAGGCATGTGCCACCACACCCAGCACATTAACTATTCCTTATTGTTTTGTAACACAGATATTTAGCAAGTGCACAGAGCTTACATATATAATTATGAATTTTCATAAAAATAACTTATTTCATTATATATAATCTTAGTATTTGTCTTAGACAATGTTTTCATAAAAATTCCACATTTGAAAAAAAAATGGAGGCCAGGTGTGGTGCATGCCTTTAATACTAGCACTGGGGAGGCAGAGGTAGGATCACTGTGAGGCCACCCTGAGGCTAATAGTGAATTCCAGGTCAACATGAGCTACAATGAGATCCTAACTCAACCCCCCCCCAAAAAAAAATCATTGGGGTCCAGGGAGATGGCTCAGTGGTTACAGGTGCTTGCCTGCAAAGCCTGATAGCCTGAGTTCAATTCTCCAATACCCGTGTAAAGACACAAAGTTGCACATGCTTTTGGAGTTCATTTGCAGTGGCAAGAGGCCCTGACATACCCATTCTCTCTCCCTCTCTTGCCTTGCAAATACAATACAATATAGTACAGTACAATATGGTACAGTACAATACAATACAATAACAAAAAATCATGTTCTGTATTCCCCAGCAGTTAGGTTTTGCATTTTTGGTCTCATAACTGCATTAGCTCTTAACATTTTTGTAGTTTTCAGGGAACTCTAAACTTCACTGAAAATAAATTATTGGTATTCTTAGTTTGCAGTAGAAAAAAGGCTTTTAAAGTTATTTAAATGAAAGCAAGCAATCACTACCAAACTCCTGACTGTAGCATCTGCAGGCTGAATTTGCTTCCATCCGACTGCAGAAGGAAGGCTGGTGGTGTGGAACTTGACTCCTGTGCATTGGCATACAGTACACACATGGTTTAGGTTGCTAATCTGAGGAAGCAGATCAGCAGCCGTCTATAAGTGTGTCAAGTCTAGAAATCCTAGACCAACCTGGAGGAGCTGTAGAGTTGATCACCCATAGCCAAAGACTAGAAGGTTGAATACCTTACCTGGGGTCAGAGCTGGCAGCAAAGCTGTTTAGAACCCTGGTGCTAAATCCCAATACTGATTCATGCTCATCTAAAAACTCACTTTTTCTACTAAAAATGCAATTCCTTCAACTGTGAAATCATCTCAAGAAAGCATTCCTGAACCTACTTTCAGCTAAACTTCTTAATGGGGATAAGCCTGACAACATCGACCTGTTTGGAATATATCCCTTGGGTTACTTCAGGTGAATGAGGGACAGTGTGGCAATGGTATAAAGGTGATCTGTAATTGTTTAGAGCTCTTCCTCTCTGAGAGTACACTGAACTAGAATAACCCTGGCGATAGGGAAAGTGTGGTGTGATGTTGACTTGTGACCCTTCCCTGGGGAGAGGCTGTCAGGAGACCCGGCATTGCTTCTGGAGCACGCAGTTTCTAGGCTGTGCTCCCAGACCCTGAGCAGGAGGACTGGTGACTGCACCTGCAAGGTGACTGCCAGTGTTGGGTGATTTCAGGGGCTTGGGTGTGTTTTTAATCCATCTAATAGTAGATGTGGGAATAAAGCTGCTCTTTGGTTTCTACAGAAGGTCAGGGAACACTATTGAGTACACATTGATCCATAGGCCCTGGGGAGTGAAGGCTTAATAAAGTGTGCAAAAGTTCTTTAGTTGAGCTGACAGTTCTAAAGAGAGATCCCCATTGCCCTCTCGAAATTTTGGTTCTATTGGCATGTTGGGTAAGTTGCATGCAAAAGAATTTTATCAGTCGGGGCTGGGAGTGTTGTCTAGGTTACAGTCGAGGCTGGGAGATGGCTCAGTACAGACAGCTTAGTGTCTAAAGTGCTTGCCACACAAGCCTGAGGACCTCAATTAGGATCCACAGACCTCATATATAAAAGCTAGAAGCTGACACTGCAAGATGGAAGGGCAGAGATAAGAACTTCCTGGAAGCTTTTAGGCCAACTAGCCTGGCAAGTATAATGAGAATAAAACCCACTTCAAAAAACAAGGTGGAAAACAAGGATTGACCCAGGAAAGCCATCCTCTGACCTCCAACATGCGTGCCCACACTGTCTATAACCCCTGTCAATAAGGATCTTAAGATGATATTATTGGGCTGCAAAAATACGGCACTCACTGCAAAGCCTGACAGCCTGGGTTTGATTCCCCAGCACCCACATAAAGTAGATGCACAAAGTTCACATGGGTCTAGAGTTCCATTTGCAGTGCCAAGAGGCCCTGAAACACTTAATCATATTCTCTCTCTGAAAATAAAGTTAAAAAAGGATGAAATTATCACAGTATTAAAATAGGGCAAGAAGTAAGGAATTAAAGGGCAAACGAGGCTTCATCTCAGTTTCCTTACAGTTCTTAGAGATGTATTTATTACCCTTTTTGTAGAGTCCAATGAGCTCTTTTGCTACAATCACCAAAAATGATTATTTAACAAGGAGGCTAGAATTAGTGTTTTCTAAGAGGCCCATGTGGGAGGGACAGTAGAATCTGAGTTCTGACAGTCTGTCAGAGCAGACTGGGTAGTTCATAAATTGTTTTGTCTCGTAAGTCACCAGTGGGGAGGGGACCTTAGTTTTTAGCCACCTTCGTTACCTTCCTCTTTCCCTTTATAAGCAGTTTGGATATTCACAAGCACTATTGCCACCTGCCATTGTCACAAATATTTGGGGGAAGTTGAAGTTACCCTAGTGGGAATAAGTGGGGCCCAAGGTAATAATCATACAGCAAAGCCGGGCGTGGTGGCGCACGCCTTTAATCCCAGCACTCGGGAGGCAGAGGTAGGAGGATCACCATGAGTTCAAGGTCACCCTGAGACTACATAGTGAATTCCAGGTCAGCCTGGGCTAGAGTGAGACCCTACCTAGGAAAAAAAAATCATGCAGCAAAACTAAGCAGATCAGAGGTAGAAGTTCATCCAGCAGTCCAGGACCTCAGCCAGGGTCTCCCACTGTGCCCTGAGCTGAGGTTCCCTCTCATAGATGAAAATGTTACCTTTCTCCTTCTCCTAGGCTGGAACAAGACATTAAAAAGCTAAAGGCTGACCTGCAAGCCAGCAGGCAAGTGGAACAAGAGCTCCGCAGTCAGATCAGCTCCCTCTCAAGCACTGAACGAGGGATCCGCTCAGAAATGGGCCAGCTGCGACAGGAGAATGAGCTGCTGCAGAACAAGTAGGTGCCCCCCCACCTTCGGAGCCTCTGGAGGCCGGCCTTGCATTGCTGCTAGTGTCTCCTTTTCCAGGGTGAAGCATAGATCCACAGTGACAGACCTAAACAGCTTCTGTGTTTCTTGAAGATAGTTCACACTTCATAAAATCTACTTATTTCCTTCCATCAAAAATTTCTTAGAGAGCCAGGCGTGGTGGCACATGCCTTTAATCCCAGCACTCGGGAGGCAGAGGTAGGAGAATCACTGTAAATTCCTGGTTACCCTGAGACTATATCGTGAATTCCAGGTCAGCCTGGGTTAGAATGAGACCCTACCTCAAAAACAAATTCTTAATTTGTCTTCCTTCATCCAATAATTTAGTTTACTTAAAATAGTTATTGAACTTTTGTGATAAAGTAAGTAAAAATGGTAAGTAGTTCTGCTGAAATTTGAAAATCTTGATCCTTTAAGTACTTTTCCAGAGGATCAGGCTATATTTACTGTGCTTCTCAGAACTAAAAATTGACATTGAGCTTGGATTTTATGTGAAGAGACGGGCAAAAAGCCAGCTAACTCTTCGGTATGAATTCTTTTAGGCTTTCCTTTAATTCATTGTTGACTGTCTTTTTGTTTTTGTTTTTGTTTTTTGTTTTTTTTGTCTCTAAGCAACATGTGTCTGGCGTAGTAATTACTATCATAGGGGTTCCCTATGAAGAGTCACACACTTTTCAACAGTTGTAATTCTAAAGCTAGAGCACAACAGACAAAAAACCTCTATCACTTAACATTCATGGTGGTCCTTCCTACCACTGATCCCTGGGGAACATTCCAGTGAATGAGCTCACCTCACAGGTGCTGTGTGAAGCTGTAAGAGTCTAAGAATTGTGGAGAGACTGAAAAAAGGCCTTATGTTTGAAAGGAAAGATTGCAGTATGTATGACTTTATTCAGAAGTACATAGGGTGGTAGCTCATACCTGTAATTCCAGTGCTTGGAGGACCACAAGTTCAAGGCCATCCTGGACTTCATAGTGAGTTTTAGGCCAGCAACTGGAGGGGGAAAAAAAAAAAAAACAGGAGGAGAACTATTTTTCCCTTCCATGTCTATCTATTTCACTCTCAACGGGACCAGTCCCATTAGTGATTCTTTGGTCTAACTCGAGTTCTTTCAAGGTGCTCAGGAACACTGGACTTAATTCTACAGTCATTTCCCCTTTATTTGAAACTTCCTGGGTCCTGTCTTCTGGACTGCTACTGTGGATCACTAACCTTAGCAGAGTGGAGGCCAGGGTTGATTCTGGGTCATGTAAGACAGTTGGCTTATTGATATTAAGGATTACTAAATAGTAATGACCATGTGTTTTCTCTGGGTGTGTTGGGGTTGATAATTTGCTGTTCAAACCTCCTGTTTACCTGCTTGACATGGAAATGCTGCCTTAGAAGTGAAGTTGCTTAAGGGCTTATAGTGGGTGTTTCTAATTATAAGTCTCTGTATGATAATTCTTTCTACACAGGTTACATAATGCTGTGCAAATGAAGCAAAAAGACAAGCAGAATATCAGCCAGTTGGAGAAAAAGCTAAAAGCTGAGCAGGAAGCCCGAAGTTTTATAGAAAAGCAGTTAGTGGAGGAGAAAAAAAGGAAGAAACTAGAAGAAGCCACTGCTGCCCGGGCCGTTGCATTTGCTGCTGCATCTAGGTATGTCCTTGTCACCTGAGCTTAATTCCAAGTTGGCTTTCCTTGTCCCAAGACAGACATGAGCATTTGATGCCTTGGGTAGGATTGGACAGGCAACAGTCATGCATGGATAGATTGCTTTTAAGAACTGTTGTTTTGGCTTGTTTCAACTCCAGCTTACAGCTTAAGACTTCTTTGACTGTAGAGTAGGGTGAGGGACTTACTATACCAAGTGCCCATGCCAGTTCTAGTCACTGTAAGACTGGATCACTAAATGCTTTGAGAGATTCCACCTGCATTTGGACACCCTTTACACAGCTGGATTTGCTCTCCACTCTTAGGTATGTGTGCTTCTGAGTTCTTACTCTTACAATGGAATTGGAAAACCCTTGTTCCCTAAGCACTGTAGACTGACTGCTCGTGTCTGTTGGATATCAGCCAAGTGCCAGTGGGATGAAGAAAAGCAGCAACCTAAATCTCTGTTAGATACAATTACATTTCTGGAGTAATTGAAAAGTACCCCTATGTGCAAGTGTTTCAGAAACAGATCTGTAGCTGCCACCTGAATTTCAGTAGGGAGAGAAGATAGAGGAAAGCCTTTGAAGGTGTATGTGCGTGTGTGTGTGGGGGGGTTACATTTTTGTTTTGTTTTGTTTTTACTGCTATTTCACTTTGTTTTTCTGACCAGTGACATTCAGCTGCATGGTTAGAGTCAGATATAAGTTTGCAGATAAAGAGTTGAGGGTAAATTATTTCACTTTAAATTTTTATCCTAATTTATATCTGTGGTATAATTCAATGGTCATTCTTCAGTTTAACTTTATTATATTAAACCAGTAATTTCATATTAAGCCCTTATTGGGGCTCTAGTATTTACAGGATCATTGGTAAATTGTCATTCCCACCCCACATATTCTAGACTGCAGGTGGCTGTGTGGTCCATGCCTGTCTAGACACAGAAGCCCTTGACTAGCCTTGTACCTGAGGAGGCATGTTTGAAGATGTGTGAGCATTTCTGAAGCACGTGGGTTTGCAGGAGAGTTGATTTTCCTAAATGTTAGCCACTATGGCTCGTGTGTTCCTTAGCACTTTAAAAACCCTCTGCTGAGGAGGGTAATCACACCACTTAGTGTCTTCCATGCCTGAGAAGCAGCCAGTTGGTTTCTGTGCCCTTAGCCCCTTTTGCTTCCACTTACTTACTTGTATTGATCTTACCCTTGGATGGGCCTTGTTTGCATCACTTACCTGAGCCTGTTTTACTCCAGTAAATCTCACTGGGCCTTCCTGAAGGCAGAGGACAGCTGCCTGCTTTCTTCATCAGGCTGTTTCTGGGTCCTTAGCATTAAACAGTTCAGCTGCTCCGGACTGGCCGTGGCCATTCTTAGCTCATCCGCATCATAGTCCTGAGAAGTAGCCTAATGCTGTGCTTGCTATTCCCTTCAGGTTCTGCTTACTCCAGACGTACAGCATCTGAAGAAAGGGAAATTCCAAGCATAGCCCTCAAAAATGGGAACTCGAAATTATTTGCAAGGAAAGAGAGGGAGAGGGGTAGAGAAGAAAATGAGAATGGGTGTGCCAAGGCCTAGTGCCACTGCAGTTGAGCTCCAGACACATGCACTGCTTTGTGTATCTGGCTTTCTCTGTGGGTGCTGGGGAATTAAACCCAGGCCTTCAGTCTTTGCAGGCAAGCACCTTTAACATCTGAGCCATCTCTCCAGCCCCTCAGATGTTTTTAAATGTCTTTCTCTCCTGTTAGAGGCCTTATACACTTAGTTCTACCTTCTCTGCCTTAAATTCATTGTCTCAAGTAACCATTGCCTGGTGGAAAACATTCTTCTTTTCTTTTTAAATATATTTTTTTAGTTGTTTATTTGCAAGCAGAGAAAGGGTGTGGGGGGAGGAGACAGATAGAGAAAATGGACATGCTAGGACTTCCAGTCACTGTAACCAACCTCCAGAAGCATGCGCCACTTTGTGCATCTGGCTTTATGTGGGTACTGGGGAATTGAACCTGGGTTGTTAGGCTTTGCAGGTAAGTGCCTTAACCACTAAGCCACCTATCCAGCCCTTTTAAAAATATTTTTATTTACTTATGAGAGAGTGGGGCACAGAGAGAATGGACATGCCAGGGCCTCCTGCTCTTGCAAATGGACTTCAGATGCATGCACCACTTTGTGTATCTGGATTTATGTGGATACTGTGGAATCAAACCTAGGTCATCAGGCTTTGCAAACAAGTACCTTTAACCATTGAGCCATCTCTCCAGCCCTCTTTTCTTTTTTTTGATACAGGGTCTCAAGTTGCCCTAGCTGGCCTTGTAATTGAAATATCTTTGAACTTCTCATGATCTTGATTCCACCTCCTGAGTTCTGGGGTTACAGCCATACACCATTACATTCTGTTTATGCAGTGCCAGTTGGGATCAAACCCAGGGCTCCACGTTTGTTAGGCAAATTCTCTACCAGCTGAGCCACATTCTCAGCTCCAGTGACCTAAAGGCTAGAGACCATGAACTATTGTGTGTATGTGGCTTTAGTCCTCTCAATTATCTCAAAATGGGATAACTTACCCTCTGTTGTATTGAAGGGGTAGAATATATAAAGTAGCTAGCTCATGGACACTCAATGAACAATTGTTTTAAATCATTGTTGAAGTTTTCAAAGAATAGAGAAAAGGATCATACTGAGCCAAAAAGAATATCTGAAAAAAAAAACTTACATTGACACTGAATATGTATAGACCTTTTATTCAGTTATTATTCCCTAAAGAATATAATATTAATAACTGTTTGCATAGCATTTATATTCTTTTAGGTATTGTAATGTAGAGATGCCTTTACATGGGAGGAGAAACCCTAGTTATATGTAAAAACTGTGTTGTCTGATGTGAGGAACTTGAGAGTATGTGCAGATACTGGTGTTCTCTGGTCTTAAAACCATGCCACAATAATATACATGGTATATTATCATCCATGACTAAAAGTAGGGGGCAAGCCTAGAGCCTTTGAAATCTCTGTATTCTTTTTTTTAAAGGGGGGAGTGCACCGAAACCTTACGGAATCGGATCAGAGAACTGGAAGCAGAGGGCAAGAAGCTCACAATGGACATGAAGGTGAAAGAAGACCAGATCCGAGAACTAGAACTGAAAGTTCAGGTAATGAGGAAACAGCTCCTCTCTCAGCCTCAACTTAGTGCTTTGTGCTGTAGTGTGGAAACAGCACCTTTTGGGCAAGTCCCCCTTTTTTTGTATGTGACCAAAAGCTTTGAAGTTCTAATCTTGTCCTGTTTTAAATATGGCCGGCTTCTAAAACAGTTTTCCAGTGCTGTTAGTCCGTGCCATGTTTCACAGCAGGATTTGTCTTGCCAGAAATTTGCTTAACCTTTTCAGGCTATAGGTCAGTTTAGTTAGTCTTTTGAAACCTTCATCTCTCCTTAGCTGACCTTCTGTCCATTGCCAGGGCCTCATAGACGGCTCTGAGCAGTGCTAAACTGTGGGGAGGAAAGATGCCAGGACTGTGTACCTGAATCAAGTCATTGGCATCAGGTTTTCAAAGTGACATTTAAAATTAATGCCACATATTGTAAAGGCTCAATGAGAATTTTGTGGCTGGTAAGAAACTACTCACAAGTCATTGGAACAGAGCAAATGAGACAAAGTTTAAGTGTGAGGTAAAGGTGGCTTCAGAAACAGAGAACGTGAGGATGAGGCAGCAGAAATCTTGCAAATAGCTGGACAACTGTGGAACAATAAAATCTGAAGCTTATAACAAAAATTCTAGATAAAGAGAACTGTAGAAAAATAAAAAATATATAAGCAGGTGAAATATAGCATTTGATCTTGAGTTGGGAAAACTTTCTAAGTATAAAAATAATGGAAAATTCACCAACACTTGAGTAAGATTTAAATGCTAAATAAATAATAATCCAGTATATCAATAGCTGATGAAAATACTTAAAAGGCTTGTTTGTATATAGAGATCAGGGTCAAGGATGTAAACATATATAATTCACAGAAGAAATATAAGTGACTGATAATATATCTTCATTAATCAGCAATGTCATACAGTTAAAATTAGAAATTATTTTCTCCTGTGAAATTAGCAAATTATTTTGATTTGTTTTGTTTTTGAGACAGGGTCTTGCCGCATAGCCTGAGCTGACATCAAACTCAGGCAATCCTCTTGTCTAAGCCTTTCCAAGTGTTAGGAACACAACATGGGCCACTATGCCCATCCAAAGGACTTTAAAAATATATATTTATTTATATGTGTGCCTCTTCCACTGAAAATGAACTCTTAGAAACATGTGACACTCTGTGGATTTGACTTTATGAGGATATTGGAGAATTAAAGCTGGGCTGGCAAGCTTTCAAACAAGCTTGATTATCACTGAGCCGTCTCCCTGGCCCCCTCAAAGGATTTTTTTAAATGATAATAATCTTAGCAAATAAAATTTTATCTATATAATATATTGCTAGTAGAAATAACAGCTTTCTGGAAAAGACCATGTACTTTTAAAGTACTTCTTTTAAGAATCCAGCTATATAAGGTAAAAATTACCTCATCAGTAATTGATGCACAAAGGTATAAAAATGCAAAAAAAGGACAAAAGGAAACTTAGTAATATTTGCTTAAATCATAGTATGTATACATTCAGAAATATCATTGAGCCACTAAAACTTCTTTCAGAGAGATGTAATGGTACATGTCTATAATCCCAGCACTTGGGAGCCTGACTAGTGGATTACAGCACATCTAAAGCTGTATATATAGTATTATTTCAGTTATGCTAAAAGATACAGAGTCAGGGCTGGAGAGATGTCTCAGCAGTTAAGGCATTTGCTGCAAAGCCTTATTCCCCAGTACACTCATAAAGCCAGATGCACAAGGTGGCACATGTATCTGGAGTTCATTTGCAGGTACATCCTTACTCCCTCCCTCCTTCCCTCCCCTTTCTTTCTCTCACCCCTTTCTTTTTCTCAAATAAATAAAATTTTTTTAAAAAGATACAAATGCATATAAGTGACTAAGTAAAATGTATCGTGTTTTTCAATGACTGGATTATGGGTAATTTTCATAATTTAAATTTTTTCTGTATTTCTGAATTCTCTGTAACGAGTTTTAATTTCTCTCTTACAAGAAAAAATTTCAAGCTGGGTGTGGTGGCCCATGCCTTTAATCTCAGCACTTGGGAAGCAGAGGTAGAAGGATTGCTGTGAGTTTGAAGCCTGCCTAGAGCTATAGAGTGAATTACAGGTCAGCCTGGTCTGGAGTGAGACCCTGCCTCAAAAAAAACAAAAAAAAATATTCAGATTTAGTAATTATTGAGTATATTACCAGCTGTATTAAATGGGATTTTTCTACAGTTTGTCAAAATAACAAACATTTCTACAATTTTGGACACAGTTTTGGCAAATTTGGCTACGGCTATGGCATTGCAAGCAGCTAATGGAAAATGTTCTGTGGCTCCAAATCAGGCATGAAGGAAAGTGCTTGATTTGGAGGCAGAGAGCCATGTGCCCCACAGGTTCTGTATGTGCTGCATTGCACCACCTGAGTACAGTTGGCACCCGCTCTGAGGAGGGAAATCTCTGGGTAGCAGGATTCTCTCAGAGCAGTGGCATTTCATTTTTGAGTTCAGGCTTGTATCTAGACCTGAATGCCAGACTGCCTCATAGCTTGTTGTTTTGCTGTTGTTGACAGGAGCTTCGGAAGTATAAGGAAAACGAGAAGGACACCGAGGTGTTGATGTCAGCCCTCTCCGCCATGCAAGACAAAACACAGCACCTGGAGAACAGCCTCAGCGCAGAAACAAGGATCAAGCTGGACCTGTTCTCTGCACTGGGTGATGCAAAGCGGCAGCTAGAGATTGCCCAGGGTAGGAGAGCAATGGGCCCTGGTGGAGAGGGGCGGGACGGGACTGAAAAGTCACGGGCTGCAAAGAACAACTCTCCCTTTAGAGTTCTGAGCTAGAGGGCTCGGTGTTCTCAAGGCGTTGGTGAGTGCCCAGCATTGAGATGTATTTTACAGAAAGCATGTCAAGTGCAGGGCATGCAGAGAAGAGTTTGAGTGTCTGTATTCTAGGAACACATGTGTAGAAACAGCTGCAGAGCCAACACCATCGGGTCCTGGGAATCAAGAGGCAGGCAGGGTCTGGATCTGGGGAGTCGAAAAGGGTTGTGTCACAGGGGAGCTGATGTCTGAGCTGGGCCTGAATGATGAGAAAAAGTTGGATCATGATGAGGTAAGGGTCAAGAGGCAGGCCTCCTTACAGAAGACGTGACCTCGAAGACGTGTCCTCGCAGGGGGCTTGAGGTGGGAATTGCAGCAGCCAGATTCTATAAGACGAGAGGCCCAAGGAAAGAACTGAGAGGGGTTTTGGAAGGCTTCTGAACCAGAGGTGAGTCATGAGCTGATGAAAATGAATTTGGGTTCCAGCCCACAGAATTGACTTGACACCTAAAGGATTAGAACTGAGTGGATACTAGAAATGGTTTCAAGCAGTTGGTTTAGAGGATGGGAAGGATACTTCACCAGGGACTTCATAGCAGTCACACTCGAAAGCATCCAGAGTCCAGCGGGATCTACGGGAGCAGTGGAAGCCCAAACTCTTCAAACTGCTGAGCTCCCAAGATAGACTTACTCCAATAGATTGTCAATATCTCCCTACTAAAAATTAAGACATTTATTAATCCACAAAATAGCATAAATATATTACACATTAATATAAACATTTTATGAAAATAACTACTTTCCAAAACAGAAAGCTATGAGAACATTGTCATTGTCTTGCAGTTAGCATGTATCTTGACTGTGTGACTTAATTGAAAATACATTGTACTCTTCTATTTCAATGTTCATTTTGTTGAGATGGTTTATAGAAGACACTACTTACTCTCATTACAGGATGAGTGTGAGGAAGGCAGGTAATTTTTAAGTCTCCTTATGAAGGTGGTTTTGACCTTATGGATCTTGGCTACACTCGGAGAACTGCTGCATGCTGGAAAGGCCAGAAGCAGGTCAGGAGGGCTTTGTATATAGCTGGTAGCATTGAGTGGGCCTTGCAGGATGAATTCTGAGCAGAGAATGGCAGGGAAGAGCACTGCTAAGCTGAGGAAAGGAACAGCTCGTGGCTTCAAGCCTGGAGGGTATGAGAGAAAAGAGTAGGAAGTTAAGATCACAAAAGAAGTGTACCAGAGAACATGGCCCCTATATTTTGCAGTGGAAGGGGGCGACATGTTGAGGCTGCTACTTAGGAAATCTTCACTAGCAGTGTGGTCTGAAGGATGGAGGGTAGAAGTGAGTTGATGCGATGGCAGAGAAGCCAGGTCAGAAACTGACTGCCTTCTTCTGAGAGGTGGTGTAGGGGGAGAGGTGCTTTGAGAGAGGACAGAGAAATGAGTGAGAATCGGGCGCTGGAACACAGGCAGAGGAGCAGGACAGACAGCTCTAGGGACTGAGAAGAGGAGGGTGTTTGGCCTGGGTCATTTCAGTGTGCTGGTGCTCCCCAGATACCCAGGTAAGAGGCATGCATCAGTCAGTTGGAACTTTCAAGCCTGCCCCCGTGTTCTTTAGTCCATGCAGAGTTGTGAGAAATTAGTGGAGCCCCAGGCATGGCTGGGGATGGCCCAGGATATTGAGCAAGGAAAAGTGTTTCCATATGAGGGTTAGTTTGTGACCCAGGGGAAGACATGTAAAAATAAAGTTCCCAGGAATCCTCCTTTGAAGCTGATCTTCTTGCCTGTCCCTGGGCCTTTCCCCCTCGTGGCTCCACACAGAGGAACCAGCCCCCCTGCTTTATCCCTATTCACTGGGAAGAGATTCCCCCAGAAAAAAGTAGCACCTGGCTCAGGAGGTAAGGGGAGTTTGCTTATCCAACATGGCTGGGATTCATGCTCTTCCTGAGTTCTTGGAACGAGAAGGTGTTTGCCAAAGATCTTGGGGTGTTTTTGTGTTGCTGATTAAAGAAATCAAGCAGGTCAGCTTGGGCAAAGATAGAGTGGGTCATTTATCAGCTGTCAGGTGTGACTAGGTTTTCTGCTCATCTGAAGCTTATTTTGTTCAAAGAGAATGAAGTATTTGATGCTTACCTGAAACTTAGGGGCCCTAAAGGAAGTGTGGATTCTGTTCCTTTCCACTGCTCCTGATTCCTGCTTCGTTACTGTGTCCCTCCATGCCCTGCCCAGCTTTATGATTCAAACCAACCCCTTCTTCCCTCCTGAGTGTCTGATTGTCCTGTCACAGAACAACTTATATCTCAACTATGTCCTTCTGAGACAAAGCCCACCATGATTCTCACATTCCAGATCCACTGCCATCTCCTCTCGGGGCCCCTGAGCAGTGTCACAATAAAGGCAGCTCACACGCAGCTTCTCTTTCCCTTGGAGACCAGGAGCCATATGGCACAGTGGGCTTGCATGGTTTGGGATTGAGTGCTGCTCCGTGCTTAGAACTAAATGAGTCCAGTGCATAACCTGTGGAGCCTGAGTCTCTGCCCTCACAGAGAGATGACAGACATGGGTCATCGCCCAAGGAGCAGCAGCAAGAGGAGGATGCCATGGGAGAGTGTAGACTGCAGCAGATTGCATGGCTCTGTCATGAGCCGTATGCTTGAGCAGACTGCTAGCTTCTTGGTGCCTTGCTTTCTTATTCTGGGAAGTGGATGTTGATGGTAATTCTCACCTCTTGGGTTGTCCTAAGAAAGAAATGATGTAGTGTATTTGAGCACTTAAAATATGCCTGGCTTCTGTGGAGTTCTGCATGTTAGTCACGGTTGTGAATTTCAAAGAATAAGAAACAAGAAATCTTGCTGGGCGTGGTGGCGCACGTCTTTAATCCCAGCACTCTGGAGGCAGAGGTAGGAGGATCGCTGTGAGTTCAAGGCCACCCTGAGACTATAGAGTGAATTCCAGGTCAGCCTGGACTAGAGTGAGACCCTACCTCGAAAAACCAAAAAAAAAAAAAAGAAAGAAAGAAACAAGAAATCTTAAGGTATGGTGAGAATCTAGGGCTTCCGGTGCTGATTTAGATAGGAGGAGTGGGAAAGCTCTGGTGAGGAAGTAGAAGTAAACCTCTAAGAGCTAGCCTGGCAGAAAGCAAAAGGCCAAATGGGCTAATATTGCTGAACTAGCCACCTGCACACCGGGCAGCAGTCAGAGGGGCACTTTGCCAAGAAGCAGGGCAGCAGTTCCAGAACTGAGCAGTGTTCTTGGTCTATTTTGATGTGACTGATTCAGGAGGCCTTGGAATGACTCTCAGAGTCCACCTCCCAGAAATCCCAGCCCAGGAGGTGGAGCCATCATTCAAAACCAGCGTCCCTCATAGGCTGTCCAGAGACTGTATATTGAAACCCGGGCTCCTGGGAACAGACGGCTTTAGTCACACTGACATGAACCAAATTGTTTTTATCCTAAGCCGGGAAGCAGTAAATTGGCTCATGGGTTCAGATCTGTCCTGATTCTGCTCTTTTACTGCCATGAACTAAGAAAGGTTCAACATTTTTCCATGGTTGGAAAAGAAAAATGACAAAGACATTACATGACCTGTGGTGCCCAAAATTTATTATTGACCCTTTACAGGATGTTTACCTGCCCTTCCAAACAGGTGAGCATGGAATTGTTCCCTTTGCGTCGGGCCCTCAAGAGTCCAGGAGGGCGAATGAGCCCTTCCTCCTCCCACTAATGTGGTTCTTTGATCTTGCAGGACAAATCCTTCAGAAAGACCAGGAAATCAAGGACCTAAAACAGAAAATAGCAGAAGTCATGGCCGTCATGCCCAGCATAACGTACAGTGCTGCCACCAGCTCCCTCAGCCCCGTGTCCCCCCACTACTCTTCCAAATTTGTGGAAACCAGCCCCTCTGGACTTGATCCCAACGCCTCTGTCTACCAACCTCTGAAGAAATGAAGGCCAGCTGTGTGTTGGCCCCAACTATTTGGTCACCAGAAAGCTTCGAAAAACAGCATCTCTGGCAGTCAAGATAAAAAAGTTTATATTGTATTTTGTGGACTGTATATGTTGTCATTTTTTAAAAGGGGGGAAAATAACATCCAAGTCTGATTAGAACTGCCCATCAGTTCTTGTAAGTTTTTAGAAGACCTCACAGAACTTTGCAGTTTACTTTTCTTGGCCAACACATTAAAACCATTCTTGGATTTCAAGTAGCCAGTTTTGCCTTTTTCTGTACTCTTACATAGTTTCCTCTTGAAGGAAAAAACCAAATTTTGCTTTTCAACTCTTTGTTTTGTTTTTCAATAAGCAAGCAAAAAATTGCACATTGTGTTCACATGGAACAATAATGAGAACTTAGTTGGTAAAGTGAAAGGTTAAATAGCCTATCACAGCTTTGATTTCATAGCTGCATTTAAGATGTTTATCCATATTACAGAAAATTAAGATTGATGGCCCCTCCAAGGACCCGACAGGTGCAGGAGCATCACTTAAGCCTAGGAGAGAGATGACCAGCTGTAAGAATGTAATGGGCACATTTGAACTATTTATGTTCCCATCGTGAGCTCAGTCCTAGAGTGTGGCTAACAGCACGCAGTCTTCGCAGTGCCTTGGGCAAAGAAATTTCAAGAGGAAACTTGGTCGATTTAAACTGTTTTCCCCCTTTTCTGTCATCTGTCTTCTATTTGTATCAAGCTCACTGTGGATCCTATTGTACCATTGGTGGGTAGCTGGGCTGGTGGCTCTAGCCACACCACCTCTTCCGTTCCTCTTCATAGAAAGCACCCACGAGCACCTCGGGGAGCAGCTGGAATGGTGGCTAGTAAAAGCTGTGGTCTGGGTAGGGCTTTTCCCCAGCACTTGGCTTACCTGTGCTTTCCTTCACTTCTCATCTCCCGTGCTGATGGTTTCAGAGAAGCTTGACTATCCCTCAGCTCTTGTGCCAAGTTGTTTTTTGTTAAGACTTAAACTCAAAAACTGCACAAAGATACTAGTTTCAACCATGTATTATACATTGGTAGAAAAGTGTTTGCACAGGTAACTTTTGGAAGTGTTTAAGAATCAGGGAGGGGGGAGGGGGGAGGCAAAGCAAAGTTGTGTTTGGAAACTTGGAAAAATGAAGAAACCAAGTAGATGGGCTTTGCTTCCTTGCTGTGGGTTCTGGAAGGACATAGTTCTAAAATTTCCTGTTAATTGGCATGTATATTTCATTTAAAGCAAATTAAGTAGGACAAACGAGTCAGTAAAATAGAAGTATTAAAGAGAATCATCTTTTCAGTCACAGTCTTACGTTGGGATTTGAAAACAAACTTCTAGCTTTAGCCAGGCGTGCATGTCGCTGCCATTCGCATTTCCGAATCATCCTGTGTAATTGTCACCATGAAAGTGTTACTCAGAATTGTCATAGATTTTTTTTCATCTTTGTGCAAAAAAACATGGAAAATTGTCACTGACTTTGTGTTGAGGTTTCCCCCATTTTGCCGCCTTTGGGACACTATTTTCGTTAACTATTTGGTCTTGGCTGCATTCTTTTTTTTTTCCCCCTGTGGGGTTCAAAAGAATAAATGTTTTCTTATGATACAACTAGTTTTCTGACTTTTTAACTTTTCAGGAGGGCACAGCAAGGTAGATTGTTCTGGGTGGGGCTGATGTCGCTGCCATTTTCTCATCTGAGCCCCATGTGAGGTGGTGTGTCGTCCCACATGGCAGGTCACGGGCAGGGAGTGGACCCAGGAGTTGGGAGGAGCACTTCTCGGCTCTCCAGTTGCTTCAGTTTCTGATCTCACTTAGGACACATCATCTTCCCTCATTCTTTCTCACCTCCGCCTCTGGCATCCCTTAGAGTCAGGGCTGTCTTGTCTCCTGGTACACCCCTCTGTTCCTAAAGCAAGCTGGAGCGGGCCTGGGGACTGGTTGGGAAGAGAAATCTCGAGAGCAGACTTTCTTCCTAATGTCTTGTCCTCTCTTCCCGGAATCATCTTTGACTACTTAGTGACCAAACCCTCTTGGGTTTCCTATCTGCTGACCACTTTCATCTCTCCTTCCCCCTTGATTTTAGAGGATTGACAGTTTTCATCCTCTGAGAAGAAGCCAACTGCCTGTCTTGGCCCATGTTTTCCTATTTTGGCCGTTGCAATTGATCTTGGCTGGAGTTTTGGAAAATTCTGTTCTTGGCATCTCATCCTCCATCCTTGTTGCTGGATAGCCTCTGAATATCTGCCACTGTTTTACAGACACACCATGCTTACTACCATGAACAGAGCTTCCCTGGAAAACCTGGGCTACTTGGGCTTGGCTTTCACCTTTGCCTGATGGAAGAAGGAATAAGTCTGCCTACAGGATTCTCATTGGCACATTCTTTTCTACCCAAAGAGCTCCAGTTGTCTTGTTATTTTAGTCCCATCGTAAAGTATCTCCGCGTGTCAGCATATTGTAATTTATTACACACCATAAAGCAGTGTTTGTCATTCTGGACAGTTAAATATTTATAGGAAGAATGGGCTGAATATGTTTCGACTGGCTGAATAACCTCTTTATTGACATCCAACTTTACATAAGGAAATAGCTGTCACCTGTTCATTCGCACCCCCCCCCCCCCATCTTCCAACAGCTGCTGCCAGATTGCTACATAGCAGGGCGTGATGATTCTGCATGCCTGCAATCCCAGCACTAGGGAGGCTGATTAGGAGGATTGGGAGTTCTAGTCCAGCCTGGGCTACGTTATGAAGTCTCAATAATTCAGGGGCTGGAGAGGTGGCTTAGCAGTATGACACCTCCCTACAAAGACTTAACCTGGGTTACTGTACCCAGTACTCATGTAAAGACAGATGCACAAAATGGCACATGCATCTGGGAGTACATTTGCAGCAGCTGAGTGTCCATTCTCTGCCTCTCCTATCTCTCTGCTTACAAATAAATATTTGAAAAAATAAACAATTTAGACCACATGGAGCTTTGGAAGAGAGTAACCTGCCAAGTCTGTAAAGCCACACCAATCAGCTGTTTGAGGTGACGGGAGGCATGGGAGCAAGGCCCAACAAAGGTTCAGGACTGTCCTGACTACTCTGGGAAGGAAGGCCCTTTCTCTGTTCTAGTTGACACAGGACTATAGCCCGTGATGGAGTCAGACCAGCTTTGCCCCTTGGTCACCTTGGAGTCGTGTTCCCCTGCCTGCTTAGAGGAGTTGCTATGGGCCTGCCAGGACACAATGTCCTCAGAGCACCAGGGCCTCCCAGATGGAAGCACAGACCAGAAACAAAGAGTCACAGTAAGATAGGAACCTCGCTAAGGGGTCCCTGCTCCTGGGGCTAGATCTGTCCCCGCAACCTCATTCCTAAAACTTAAATGCGGCCAGCAGCAGCAGTATTCTTGTTCAAACAATCTCACACTCCTGACCCCTCCCCATATTTGACCCTGTGTTGTAATAAAGGCTCCAGTGAGTCCGTTGAGTATTAGAAGCCCACCCTGAGGTGACTGTCCTAACTGAGCATTCTAAATGTCATGGTCCTGCTTCTGTCCAGAAAAGCCGATGCTTTAAATTTTAAAATCAATGGCTTGATTGATGAGGAAAGCATGCAAGAGGCAAAGATCTCTAAGCTTTACATTCATTTTAAAACATTTGTTTATGTGCAAACAGAATGGGCATGCCAGGGACTCCAGCAACTGTGCCACTGTGCGTCTGGCTTTACATGGGTACTGGGGAATTCAACCCAGGTTGTTAGGCTTTGCAGGCAAGCACCTTAACCACTGAGCTGTCTTGTCTCTCCACACACACACACACCCCCGGCCATCTTTATACTTAACTGTGCTTCCCACTCTTTTTTGCATGTGTTTGTGCATTATTTATACATGTGTCTACAACCTCAGGTGTCATCCAGAGAAATGCCATCCATCTCCTTTGAGACAGGGTCTCTCACTGACCTGGAGCCCATTGACTAGACTGGTTGACCAATGAGTTCCTGAGATCCTCCTGTCTCTGCCTCCCCAGTGCTGAGAATACAGGTTGTGCTACCACACCTGGCATTTCTGGGGTCTGGGGATCGAACTCAGGTCCTTATGCTCATGATGCCAGAGGCATCTCCCAGCTCCTATTTTCCCATGAAGCATAACTTTATGAGGGGCTAAGTTTTATCTGTTTACTGCTCTACCCCCAGGTCCTGCTGTATTAAAGGTGCTCAGGTTCGTTACTCGATTGGGCATGTGATCTAGAATGTGTCCTCACTTCATCAGAGCAGCTCGGCATGAAAAGTCTCAGCAGAATTGTTTCTAGAAGGAACGTACTGTGACGTCTCTCATCTGCCTGTTTCCACTGAACTCTTGCTCTCTCGTTAGATTTGCTCTTTGAACTCCTGCTTGACTTAGCAGATGAGAAGCTTTCCTGACTAGGTGCCTTTTCAAGATCAGTCACTTCTGTTGAGGAGCTCTGGCCACAGGGTCCCTTATCCATTCTTCCTCACTTTGGATCCTTCACCCTACTTCCCCAGAGCAACCCCACTGCCTTGAGAGCCGAAGTGGGTATTTTTTCATGTCATTTACCCAGGAAGGTACCTGACTGAATGAATATGTCAGCAGCATCTCTTGTTATGGGACCCGGGGTGTCACACTTCTTTTTGCCCCCCTCCCTCCTGCTATGCCTTACTTTGAAAGGTTCTCCCTTATTCCAGTCTCAACATTGACCTTTGCTTTGTCTGCCCTTGCTTGAGGTTCAGGCTCAGGTCACTTCTGGCTGGGCTTTGTAGGTCCTGGAGTCACCTTTCGACACTCCTATGGTGTCTCCTATGAACTGTGTAGGCTTCCTGCACAACCTGCTGGCACCTTGTGAACCCTGTCCAAGAAGCCTGGACTGGTTTGCCTGGAGCTGATCTACCTCCCGCTATTTCCTAGTACTGCACCTGTAGACATCTTAGGGGTGATAGGGACCTTTGTGAAGTAACTTTGGCCTGGCACTCACACTTTCTGCCTCTTTGTTCATTTTCTCCCCTCACTGCTCAGCAGTGGGTCTTGATCAAGGACAGTGGTTTGTATTAAGAGGTCTGTGTATTGGACACTCACCTGTGAACCAAGCCCAGGCTGACTTTGAATGATGGTTCTCAAGCAAGGCCTCATGAGAACACCCTGAAACAGCCTGCTAAAACACAGATCACTAGGCCTTGTTCACAAGTTTCTGATGTATAAGATTCAGGGGAGAGCGTTCCCAGTTCCCAGTGAGGCATGGTGCAGAGTCCTCAACCTTTGAGAACAGCTGACCACAGGCCCAGCCATTCCCGCTAGCTGCCACTAGAGGGCACAGGCCGCTTCAGCCAGAGGTCTGGGTCCACCTCTAGCCTTAGCCACTGGGCAGCAGAGGCTCTTCTCCAAAATTTCCAATTGCAGTGTTGATTGTTACTGGTAGGAATGAAAAAGGCCACTCTCACAAATGAAGTGGCTCTCCAGATGCTGTTTCTTATCAGCTCCAAAGGTCAAGTGGGTCAGCTCCTGGGGGTATAGAACTAGCTCTGGAGAAATACAACCAGTGGTCTGGGTGGAGGTTTCCTGGGACTAGGTGTTGGAGCCCAGAAGATGGCTCAGCAGTTAAAGGCATTTTCTTGCAAAGCTTGCCACCCAGGGTTCACTTCCCAAGCTACTCATGAAAGATGGACACAAAAAGTGGTATGGGGCTGGAGAGATGGCTCAGTAGTTAAAGGCACTTGCCTGCAAAGCCTAAGGGACCCCACTTTGGCTCCCCAGTACCCATGTAAAGCCAGATGCACAAAGTGATACATGTATCTGGAGTTTGTTTGCAGCAGCTAGAGGCCCTGGTGTGCCCATTCTCTCTCTCTCCCTCTCAAATAAATTTAAAAAGTGGTGTGAGTGTTCAATATTTGTTTACAGTGGCAAGAGGTCCTGTTGCACCCACCTCCCACATACATGCAAATAAAAATTTAAAGTATATTTATTTACTTACTTGAGAGAGAATGTGAATACACCAGGGCCTCCTGCCACTGATAAACTCCAGACACATATACCACTTTGTGCTTCTGGCTTTATGTGGGTACTGGTAATCAAATATGGGTCCATCAGGCTTTGTAAGCAAGTGTGTTTAACTACCGAACCATCTCTCTAGCCCTCAAATAAATTGTTTTTAAAAATGGTGGGTGATAATTGGGGCAACAGTGCTGCACATCTATTGTGGGGGAAATCAATTGCTCTCTAATTGGACAGGAGGCCTGCTCCACAGGAGGGAAAGGAAAGCATGCCTGGTACTGAAGACCTAGTAAAAACCTTATAGTTGGGGAGGTCATGAGCCCTGGGGGAATAATGCCTGTTGTTGTCTGGCTAAATGCATGTATTATACCCACCAGACTGCCTTATATACCCTGTTTTTATGTTCATACCCATACAATAATGCTACTTTCTTGTCTAGAGAATTTTCTCTTTTTCAGATGATGACCACTGGGATGACTCAAAAGACACCACAGTGCTGAGAAGAAATGACAGTAGGGTATTCAGCACTGGGACATCTCCATCACACTTCCCGAGGCTCAGGGTCTATTGTGAAAGAGGTGGAGGAAAGATTGTAAGAGCCAAAGGAAGGGTAAGACTGCTTACAACACAAACTTCCAGACACAAAATGGCCTTGATATTCATGACTTAGCAATGCCTGACAATACCTACACATAATGGGAGGAAACGATAATGATACCGAAACAAAACAGAGACTAATTGAGAGGGGAGAGAGATATGAGGGGGGTGGGGAGGGAATCATAATGGTTTATTTTCTATAATTATGGAAACTATCAATAAAGTTTTAAAAAAAAGATAAAGGACCCAGAAAAAAATGGCAGGTAGGGGTTGGGGAGATGGCTCAACCATTAAAAGTGCTTGCTTGCAAAGCCTGGTTTCTATTCCCCAGTGCTCACATAGGGCCAGATGCATAAAGTGGTGCATGTCTCTGGAGTTTGTGTGCAGTGGCAGAGGCTCTGACAAGCCCATCTTCATTCTCTCTCTCTCCTCTCTCTCTCTCTCTTCCTTTCTCCCTCCTAATAAATAAATAATAGGTAATTTTCATTTTCTTATTTGACCTTACTGTATACCCAAATTTTCTACATAAACTTACTTTTATAAAAAAAAGATTCTAAAACATTTTAATGTAATTAAAAGACATAAGTTGAAGGGAAGGGAAAAAAAGGAAGAGATCTTATAGGGAACTTGGGGTGAGCAGTTTGGAGAGATTTGCCCCCTAACTGTTGGTTCTACTGGGGTATCAGCCTGAGGATGGCTCCCAGTTGGCCAGGTGCTCAGACTTCGAGTATCCTGGCAGAGGCTCCTGCTTAGTGATTTGTTTCAGCCACATAGAATACCATACATTTAAAATTGGGAGATTTCACTATACCTAGAGTGGTGGGGGAGTTCTTTTATCTACTATCTACCTATCTATCATCTACCCAGCTTAGCTCTCATCTAGCTATCTGTTATCTATTTAGAGGCAGGGTCTTGCTGTGTAGTCAAAGTTGGCCTCAAACCCTATAATCCTCCTGCCTCAGCTTCCCAAGGGTTGGGATGACAGTCATGTACCACCAAGCCCAGTTTCTTGTTTTATTTTTGTTATTTTGGCATGTATGTATATAAAATGTGTGCATGTGTGATGTTTGTGACGTGCACACATGCATTCATGTGCATGGCTCCTGGCCTGTGTTGGCTGGTTCTCCTTCATCGCTTTTATCCAGACTCTCTAGCTGATCCCAGAGTATGTCATTGTCTCATGAGCCCCAGTGATTCTCTGGTCTGATCCCCACAGGACTGGAGTTATAGACTTAGATGGCCATGCCCAGCTCTTTATGTTGGTGCTGGGGATTGAGCTCTCGGGCCTTTGAGCAGTCCCTCGGGCTTCCTCAGACCTTCATGCTTGCACAGGAAGTGCTTCTAGCCACTGAGCCATCTCTCCAGCCCTTGTTTTGTTTTTGAGACAGGATCTCTGTATAGACCAGGCTGCCTTCTGTCTTCTGCCTCCTGAGAGCTAGGATTGCAGGAGTGTGTCACCACACCTGGCCCAGGGACCTGGGGTTTTTCTCCTCATCCTCTCCAGCACCTGAGAGTCATGGGGCCATGCGTCTCAATCCAGCCTGCACATCAGGATCGCCGGGCAAGGGTAGCATGCCATGTCCAGGGCACCAGACAGCTGGTTTAATGGGCTTTTTGTTTCAGTTTGAAGCAGGGTTGACCCTGGCTAGGTGTCTGCGAGGGTCCTGTCTGGGGGCCTGAGAGGACACATGAGGGTGATGTGAGCCTGGGACCAGGAGCCGTGAACCGAGTCTGGTCTGCGTTCTCCTGCTGTCCTAGAGCAGGAAGAGTGGAAACATTTGTCCACTCTTCTTCCATCTGGCCATAGAGTTTCCCTCCAAGCTCTTGTGCCAGCCGCATGTGTCACACTCATTTACCAAAGTCAGTTAAGTCTGATTTCCACACAAAAACTCTGTGAACAACAGCTCAATTTGTGGTGGCTATGTGTTCTCTTACCGGAGGGGTTTGTTTTGTTTTCAAGATAGGGTCTCGCTATGTCTCTGGTCTGGCCTTGAGCTCCTGGTCTCAAGTGATCATTCTGCCTCAGCTTCCAAGTAGCTAAAATCAAAACCACACACTCCCATGCCCAACTTTATAGGAAGATTTTCCATGATAAGCCGTAGGAAGTGTCTGCAAGCGGATAAGCCCGAAGCAGTCTTGAGTGCACAGGACAGAGTACTCTCAGGGCTGTCTGGGGAAGGCCGAGGAAGCCAGCGGGGACATGAAACAGAGAAGATGCTGTTACAGTCACAGAAAAGAATGCCATCAAATCAGCTTGTGGAGGAAAGGGTTTATTATGGCTTACAGACTCGAAGGGAAGCTCCATGATGGCAGGGAAAACGACAACATGAACATCCCCTCCACCACAACACTGTGAACAGTGGCAGTAATGTGTGCCCAACACTGGCAAGGGGAAGCTGGCTGTAACACCTGTAAGCCTACCCCCAACAACACACCTCTAACAAGGTTACAAATCCAAAACTGCCATCAGCTGGGGATCTAGCATTCAGAACACATAATGTGTGTGTGTGTGTGTGTGTGTGTGTGTGTGTGTGTGTGTGTGTGTGTGTACACCTGGATCAAACCATCACAATCTGTCCCTGGCCCCCCAAAACTGATAATCATACATGATGCAATGCATTCAGCACAACACCAAAAGTCCCCACAGTTTTCTTTCAACTGAGCCATAATACCAAAAAAAAAAAAAAAAAAAAAAAAAAAAAAAAAAAAAAAAAAACCATAAAGGCACAGAACATTCACACTGCAAAAGATAGCATTGGGCATTAGCAAAGACAGATGAAACCAATATAAGATTTAAAACAAACAGGACAACATCATACTCTAACCCCAAGTCTGATGATAACCAGTGACTGGTCTCTTGGAATTCTGATTCCACACCTCCAGCTTGGCTACTCACAGTCACAGAAAACTTCATCTGCTGGCAGCTGGCAGCTCTCCTTGGCAGCCGTCCATAGTTCTGACATCTACATTGGGTCTCCAGGGTTATGGTTCATCCTCATGGCTCCATCGGGTCTCCATGCAGGCAATCCAACACACCTGCTTCACACTGCCCATGGCAAATCCAATGACGCTCTCTTCCTGCATTTATTATACTCCATAGTACCAGGTGGGCCCCAATTTGTTAATCCAGGAGAAACAAAGCCAACTTTGAAGAGCAGGAACCCTCCTTCAGCATTCAGGCCCCTTACTTCAAAGAGTCTGCATTCCTCCTGCTGCCCCAATGCAGATCACCTGGCCCAATCTCAATCATTATAATTTCTCAGATAGTTACAGCCAAATGGGCAGCAGTTTCGGCCCAAAGATCTCCTTTCTGTGCCATCTCCATTGGCTCACACAAGTCCATTTTTTATGCAAAGCAACCCCACACAGCTTCTCAGGCAGGACACAGACAGACAGAAGCAGCAAGCCTCTCACACAGCTGGAACAGTCCTGACAAACTTCTTTCTCCCCCTCATAAGCCAAACCTCACAGTCCATAGTTCTTACTGCATTCAGGTCTTTCAACTCTGACCAGAATGGTCCATCAGGCTGTACTTACAGCACTGCAGGGCATCTCCTAGGATGAGGTTTCAAATCCATCCACATTCCTCCTGAAAATCAGTTCCAAAAGATCAAGGCCAGAGAATCAGGATTCTCGCAGCTACAACAGACTCCACTCTCTGGTACCAAAACTGTTGTAGTTAGCTTTCTCTGGTTACTGTGACAAAGAACCCAACCAAAAAGCAGTTTGTGGAGGAAAGGGTTTATTTTGGCTTATGGACTTGAGGGGAGACTCCATGATGGCAGGAAAAACGTGGCATGAGCAGAAGGTGGACATCACCTCCCGGCCAACATCAGGTGGGCAATAGCAGCAGAAGAGTGTGCCAAACACTGGCAAGGGGGAGCTGGCTCTAACACCTGTAAGCCTGCCCCCAACAACACACCTCCAACAAGGTTCTAATACCCAAACTGCCATCAGCTGGGGATCAAGCACACAGAGCACATTTGTTTGTGGGGGGACACCTGGGTGAAACCATCACAGATGCCAGTGGGGTCAGGGCTGTCCCTATGCTGAAGCAAGTCCATGGCCTTAGCTCTCGGGAATCAGAGTCCCTGAGAGGCTGCTGGGATGGGTGTGGTTGCTCCCAGTGATCCTGTGACTTTCACTGGTCATTGGAGTGTGACAAATCATGCATGCCGACTTGGAGCAAAAGTGTCCCGTGCACAGGGGGTTCCGGCTAGCCTCTTGCTTCCCTCTACCAGGACAACATTGGTTCCTTGTAAAGTGAGACCAATCAAAACCGACCAACCCTCAGAGCTGCCAGCCACTGAAATTTGAGGGCTGCTTGTTACCTCGGCAAAGCCAACTACTATGGAGAGAGATCAGGAGCCTGGGGTGGAAGGAGACTTGGGGCCCTTCTAGGGTCTGAATATGTGTGTGATCCCCATCCTAGTTCCTAGGTTGAAATCCCAACCCCCAAGGCAATGGAAGGTGGAGCCTTGGTAAGGTGACCAGTTCACAGAGCTAATCCTTATGAAGGAGGCCCCAGGGAGTGGTGTGGCCCTTCTACCATGTGGACACGGAAGTCACTCTCAACAGACACCAAATCTAGACATCTCAGCCTGCCTGGAGAGCTGCGAGAAAACGAGCTTCTGCTGTTCTGAAAGCCAACCAACCTCTGGCATTTACTACAGCAGCCTGAGTGGACCAAGACACCTCAACTTCAGACAATGCAGGACCTCTCCAAACCACACACAAGCCAGGAGCTTTTTCAGAAAAGCAGGCAAGCATGCTGCTGGTCTGTCCCTGAGGCCCCTTCCCGGTCTCCGTCCTCCAGGAGCCCCATGATTGGGAGGACTAGCCAGTAAAGAACAATGACGTGTCAGTGTTGGGTGAGGGTATACCCATTCTCGGAGCTTCTGGTCAGCATCATATGGGCTTTGTGTGTGTGTGTGCACGTGTCATGCATATGGAGGCCAGAGGTGGATGTCAGGCTTCTTCCTCAACTGCTCTCCACCTTTTATGTTGGCATGTGTCCATGGCGTGTGTATATGCATGTTGTGTGTTAGCATGTTTGTATGTCTGTGGACCCATGTGTGTGCACATGAGTGTGGAGGCCAGAGGTTGATGTCCAGTGTCCTCCTCAGTCATGGCTCATCTTAGTCTTTGAGGCAGGGTCTCACTGGACCTCAGGTAGACTAGTTGGTCAGTAAGTCCTAGGGATCTATCTGTCTGTCTGTCTTCTCAGCGCTGGGATTACAGGTGCATGCCTCCATGCCTGGCATTTGATGTAGCTGCTAGGAATCCAATCTGAGGTCCTCATGCTTATTCAGCAAGCTCTTTACCCCTGAGCCATCTCTTCAGCCCCTCATCTGGGCTTTTATTTGAGGGGGTTGATGGTGAGGTAGGAAAGGTCACATTCTAGTCCAGGCTCACTTGGAATTCACTATGTAGTCCGAAGCTGGCCTCAAACTCATGGCCATCCTCCTACCTCTGCTCGCCTCCATGCTCAGCTCCTTGTCTCGCATTTGAAAGATCAAAAATGGCTCTAGGACTGTGTGGTGCTGTCTCCTCAGTCCTCTCAGTAGCAGGGCCTTGGGAGGAAGCAGCAGCTTGACACACGGCCTCTCCTGAGAAGGCATTACTCCAGTGAGCTGCACTGGAATCCTAAAGTGTCCCAACAGCCTAAGAAACTGGTCCTGTGGGGTGTTTCAGACGTCACTAGTGAGGCACTCTGCAGAGCTGAAGGCCAGTGAGGCGGCCTGGGACCTCCTCACTCTCCACTTCTCACCTGTCGGTACTCACTCAGCTCTGCTTCCCACCCACTCTGCGGCCCCATCCCAGCCTGATCCATCCTTCCTTTCTGTAGGAAACACCTCACTGACTGTTTCAGCCCTGGCCTCACACAGTCAGGTTTCAACAAGGCAGCCAAAGGAACCTTCCAGTGCTTCCAGAACCCAAACCAGATGCTGTCACTCTCAGGCCAGAAGCCTTCCAGTGGCTCCACCTGTGCCTCAGTCCCCAGAATGTCCTGTCATCCTGCCCACAATGCATCCTGCCTTCTCCCTCCACTCTCGCCCAGGCAGCACCCTAGCTGGTCCCACCAGGCGCACCCTGCCTCAGAGCCTTTGCACTTGCTGCCCTCCCTTAGAAAAACATGTAAGGACCGTTTTAGGGGCTGGGGAGATGGTTCATTGGTTAAAGGCACTTACTTGCAAAGCCTGCCAGCCCAGATTCAATTTCCCAGTACCCACATAAAGCCAGATGCATAAAGTGGCACATGCCTCTGGAGTTTGACTGCAGTGGCAAGAGGCCCTGGCCCATGCCCATTCTCTCTCTCTCTCTCTCTCTCCCAAATAAAATAAAAAGTAAAAGATAAGCCAGGCATGGTCGCCCAGGTAGAAGGATTGCCATGAGTTTGAGGCCAGCCCAAGACTACATAGTGAATTCTAGGCCAGCTTGAGCTACAGAAAGACCCTACCTAGAACCCCACCACAAAAAATTTAAAGCACAAAACAGGGGACTTAATAATCCCAGCACTTAGGATCACTGCAAGTTCAAGGCTTGCAAAGGCTACATAGCCTGTCTCAAATATACACACACACATCTATGTATTTATTTATCTATGTATATATCTGTATTTATATACACAAATCTATGTATATATCTATGTATATATCTGTGTATATATACATACACACATATCTATGTATTTATCTGCATATATATATCTATGTATATATATACACAGACATATCTGTATATATTTACATATACATCTACATAAATAATATACATATACACATATCTATGTTTATATTTACATATATATTTGTATATATACATACACACATATCTATGTATTTATTTACATATATCTATGTATATAATATACATAAACACATATCTATGTATATATCTACATGTATATCTATATATAATATACATACACACATATCTATGTATATATTTATGTATATATACACATATACACATATCTATGTATATATCTACATATATATACATACACATATCTATGTATATATTTATCTACATACATATCTATGTATATAATAAACACACACATATCTATGTATATATCTACATGTATGTCTATATATAATATACATACACACATCAATGTATATATATCTGTATATAATATACATACACACCTATCTATGTATATATAAATATATACAGCTGTGGGATGGTTCAGCAGTGAAAGCTACTTGCTTGCAAAGCCTGAGGACCTGGGTTCTATTCCCCAGGACCTCTGTAAAGCCGAGCCAACAACATTCATTTGTATGGGCAAGAGACCCTGCACATGTGCCACACATGTGTGCAAATCAATAAATACATACATGCACACATAGTATAGCACAGAGACTTAAAAACTCCACGGTCAGTTCTGTTTCTCTATCACTAACATCTTTCTTCCTTCCTTCCTTTTTTTTTTAATAGGGTTTCATGTAGCCCAGGCTGGCCTCAAACTCACTCTGTAACCAAGGAGAACCTTGAAATTGACCTCTCAAGTACTAGGACAACAGGCGTTCACCTGTCACCGTGCATGTAGGCAGGCACCCTAATACCCAGCCCTCTCACAAGCACCCTATCTTACTCTTGAATGGATGAACCTTCCTTGCCACGAATGAGCCAGTGTGAACACAATTTGGGGGTCAACATCTCCACCGTTTTCAGCTCCCATCCTCCACTCAGGGTCCCATCCAGGATGGTGCCTTACAGTTAGTAGTCATGTCTCCCTCCCTGGGCCAGGGAGAGCTCTGCCCTCCTCCTCTCCTGCTCCTCAAGCCAAGGCCTCCCTCCATCCCCTTCTCCGTGCTTCTCAGCAGCCATCACTCCTAACCCACCGTATTTATTTTGTTTACATTATGGCTTGTCTGTCTTCCCTGACAGGAATGTCTGGCCCACACAGGCTATTTTGGGAAGGGGGCATGTGCATGTGTGTGTAGTGTGCATGCATGTTCAGATTTGTATGAGCGTGTGTCAGGGTGCTTGTGTATGTGTGTGTGAGTGTCTGTAGAGGCCAGGGGTCAGCATCGGGTCATTCTCAGTCACTCTGTACCTTATTCTTTGTGGGAGGGCCTCTCCTGAGCCTAGAGCTCATAACTTGTCTGGCCTCGCTGGCCAGTGAGCCCAGGGGCTCCCTGTCTGTCCCCAGCGCTGGGATTCCAGGCACGCTGACCTTTTACAAGGGTTCTAGGCATCTGAACCCAGGTCGTGGCAAACACCTGACCCTCTGAACCAGCCCTGCACAAGGCTTTCTGTCAGCTTTGTTCTCTATATTCCTGGCAGGTGCCCGACAAATGTCTGTCAAGCAGAAAGAGAACCTTCTGGTGCTCTTCCCATCCATCTTCACAGGTCCCCAGGGATCCTACTGTCTCTGTCTCCCAGCGCTGGGACTACAGGCACGTCTCATGCTTACACGGTAAGTGCTTGGCCAACTGGGCCAAACCTCCCCCGCCCGCACTTAAATGTCATTTCTTTAAAGTCTCCTATCCTGAAAAATGAATTTTTATTTTAATTTACTCTCAACAGTAGCCACGGTATGCTGCCATCTGGTGGCCACATCCTAAAGTCATAGGTTTGGGTTAGTTTGGTTTGAACAAAACATAGCACGCCCAGTGTAGAACATAACTCAAGATAGCACTGCCCACATCTCTGCTAAAACTCACTTCCCAGGGCAAAGATCCGAGGCTCATGGCTCTTTTTGTCTTTTTAGTTTCCATCTGAGAAGTCAGCCTCCCACCTCCTGCCCTGTGCCAACCCTGGAGAGCCCCACACGAGGCCACACTCCAGCTCTGATCAGTGCTGTGACTGCCCAAGCCCACAGCCAGGCTCACGGGGAACCTGGGGATGAGGTGATGGCAGAGTGTTCTCGGTCACTGTGGGGTTAAATCCCGATGGCCATTTTATTGGCTGTGGACCTCTGGGCCTCTCTTTCAAATATTTTTATTTATTTATTTACCTGAGAGAGAAAAAGACAGAAGCCAGGCATGTGGTGATGAACACCTTTGATCCCAGGACTTGGGAGGCAGAGGTAGGAGGATCACTGTGAGTTTGAGGACAGCCTGGGACTACATAGTGAATTCCAGATCAGCCTGGGCTAGAGCGAGATCCTACCTCAAAAGAAAAAGAAAGAAGAAAGAAAGAGAGAGAGAGATAGAAGAAAGAAGAAAGAAAGAAAAAAGGAAAAAGAAAAGACAGAGAAAGCATGGGCACATCAGAGCTTCTTGTCACTGCAAATGAACTCCAGATGCATGCACTACTTTCTGCATCTGGCTTTACATGGGTGCTGGGGAACCAAACCTGGGTCAGCTGGCTTTGCCATCACTCCCCCCCCCCCGCCCTGCCCCCATGGACCTCTTTAAGGCTCTCTGAGCCTCAGTTTCCACATGTGAAAAATAGAATGGAGACCAGATTCAAACTGAGATTTTGAGCTCTTTCTACTACAAGTCCTTACAGAAGAGCTGGGGGTGGGGCAGGGGGACAGAGTACAAGAAACAGTGGGGGAAACAACAGAGACCACGCACCCCACTGTGGCTCTGCTCTACAAGGCCTGCTTTCAGAGCAGACCAAACTCAGCCCACCCCGAGCTCCCTCACATCTGTCACCAGTCCCCAGACCTCCCACACTGCCTCTGAGCCTGGTCCCGTCTGGACCATCTAATGACTCCTTTCAGCCGGAGGGAGAAAGATCTGAGTAAAGGTCACCCACCCACGGGGCATTAGTGCTCAGCCTCCCAACCTCCCTCCCCACCAGTGGCTCCCCAGGATCAGGAGAGGAGATGCCTTGCAGGTGGATGTCCCCAATATTGCAGCCACCAGAGCCCTCCTGAAGCTTGGGACACCACGGTCTCCCTTGAGTTGCCCATCTCTGGAAGGGGGCAGAGGGCAGCTGTCCAGCGTGGCGCTGCTGGGCTGGTGACCAAAGGCTGGTGGGTCTCCTCCCTCCTTGGGGACGCTTGCACTTGGGGAAGTGGCTCCTGGGAGACGCTCTAATGCTCCCCACACCGGCTGCGTACAGCCATTAGTAAGTGCTGGATTAATTATTGCTGTCTCCCCTACAAAGCAAATTCAAAGTGAGGTCACCATGGTAACCCAGACATGCAATGTGACCGTGTTTTTAAAGTGCTCACATGTTCCAGACTCCAGAGGAAGAGAAAGGACAGGGGCCTCAATCCCACACCTTGGTGGTCCCAGGAGCTCCCATGGGGCCTGGAACCTTCTACAAAGTAATGGTGAGGTAGGAGCAGGGATGCGAGAGAGGGAGCCCTGCCTTGAGAGACCACAGCAGAGCTGGAAGTGACATCTTGGTTCCTGAGTCATCTCGGAACCATGGGCACGAGGCCTGGCACCACACTGCTTTGCGGCCCCTGGCTGGTCTCAGAAAGCCTCACCCAGCAGGACTTCTTCAAGGACCAGAGATGTGAACTGGTGGATGGTTGCTCTCACAGTGGGGGCAGGGAAGCAGGAAGGGGGGATTCTCTGGTCTCCAAGG
Source organism: Zapus hudsonius (assembly GCA_004024765.1). Classification (NCBI taxonomy): domain Eukaryota; kingdom Metazoa; phylum Chordata; class Mammalia; order Rodentia; family Dipodidae; genus Zapus; species Zapus hudsonius. The sequence goes on from PVHP010008831.1 coordinate 40,965, forward strand.
CCAAGATGTGGATTCCAATGCCACCTCTGCCACGCAGCAGCTAGCTGTGTCACCTTGAGCCAGTCACTTCACCCTCTGAGCCTTGGCTTCCGTCCCTGGCCGTGTGTCTATGAGGTGAACTAAGGCAATCTGTGGAAAGCACACTGTAGGTACAGGCGTCTCCATCACTACTATCAATTAGGAAGAGCCTACGTGCCCAGTGCTTTGCTGAGCACATTAAACAACGCTCTCGGGCTGGAGGGATGGCTCAGCGGTTGAGGCACTTGCCTCCAGTGCCTAAGGCCTTGGGTTCAATTCCCCAGGACCCGCATAAGCCAGACCCACAAGGTGGTGGCCCTGGTTCTCTCTCTCTCTCTTTCTCTCTCTCTCTCTATCTGTCTGCTTGAAAATGAATAAATAAAATATTTTAAAAAAGAACTATCTTAACCCATTCAACCCAACCCACCTTAAAAAAACAAAAACAAAAAAAAAACAACGCTCTTTCTGATGCTTGCCTCACACCTGAGTAGAGTTCACCCCTCTTCATATGTGTGCAAGCGTGCAAACTCCAGTTAGCATAATGAAGGACCCTGGGTGGATTCCAGCCCAGGTCTGTGGCCTCCAAAACTCAGGTCCACTGAGCCCAGCACAGAAGAAAGGAGTGCCCACCGAGCCAGGCCTGGAGGCCCAGGCCTGTGGTCCTGGGCACTGTGTAGGCTGAAGGAGGAGGAGGGCAGATTCAAGATCTGCCTGGGCGACAGAGCAAGTTCAAGGCCAGCCTGAGCAACTTCATGAGACCCTGTCTCGAGATAAAGGGTAGGGGCTGAGGGTGCAGCACAACTAGTAGAGAGCTTGCCTGACATGCACAAAGCCCTGGGTTCAAATCCAAGTGCCATAGAATCAAGCATGGTGGGACAAGCCTGTAATCTTAGCAGTGAAAAGGCAGAGAAGTTCAAGGTCATCTTCAACTCTAGATATCGAGTTTGAGGCCAGTCTAGGCTACATAAGGCTCTATCTAAATAAAAATAAATAAATACATTGCTGGGCTTAATGGCACACATCTTTAACCCCAGCACTGGGGAGGCAGTGGTAGGAGGATCGCCATGAGTTCAAGTCCACCCTGAGACTACAGTGAATTCCTGGTCAGCCTGGGCTAGAGGGAGACCCTACCTCAAAAAAAAAATAAAAGGAAAGAAAGAAAATAAAATTACATAAATAAAAAATTTATGGACTAGAGTGAGACCCTACCTCGAAAAACCAAAAAAAAATTTTTTTTAAACATAAAGAGTAATAGCCGGGCATGATGGTGCACACCTTTAATCCCAGCACTAGGGAGGCAGATAGGAGGATTGCCAAGAGTTCAAAGCCGTCTTGGAACTAGGGAGTGAGTTCCAGGTCAGCCTGGGCTAGAGCGAGACCCTGCCTCTGGGCGAGGGGAGAGGGGTTGGGGTGCAGCTAGGTGATGGAGCACTTGCTGGCATGTGTGAGGCCCAGGGCTCTAAACCCAGCACAATAGTAATAAGCAATGGGCGTCCTGGTCACTGCCATAGCCTCGGCACAAATCTGATGTCTTCTCCGGATCATGGGAGCTGGGGTCTGAGGGGGTGGGCATGCGTGTCCAAGGGGGGCAATGGAGTCAGAGGCAGAGATCTAAGAGCAGGGGACAGCCTTCAGGCCACTGCCCAAAGTTGGTGTCACACTGGCCTTGCCTCTTCCTCTCTGTGATCCTGGGACCCTGGGTGCCCTCATGGTGGGCTGCCTCTGATCTCCTCCAGCCCTGCTTCCTCTCTGGCCTGGCGGGGGCCCTTTTCCTTCCCTGCTGGGTCAGCATCCCACCCAGGCTGCCCTTGCCAGGCCCGGGGACAGGCCTGGTTTTCCAGGACAGAACAAGGTCAGGCCTGCAAATGATGGATGGTGTTAATAACCTGCCATTCCCCCCAGCAGCCTGTTCTCCCTTCACTGTCCCAGGCCCTCGAGGGTCTGAAGTCACCCTGAGCAGCCAGAGATGAGGCCACCCTCCCAGGAGCCCAAAGCAGCTGAGCTGGCATCTTCCATGTGGAGAGCCCAGCCTTCATGGTGTAGCCTGAGCACATGGCTGATCTTCTCAGAGCCTCCTTTTCTCCATCTGTAGGATGGGTGGGTAATCCGGCTGCTGTAGGGATGGGGCCAGGCTGTCACCCGCACAGGATCATTGACGGGAAGGAGGTAGTGGGAGGCCTCTGCACATATTTACAGGGGAGGGCCTCCTGTAAGCCCATTTTGCAGATGAGAATCTGAGGCTCAGGTTATGGGCCCAAGGCCGCATAGTCCAGAAGGAGCAGTACAAAGCTTAGAAACAGTTACACAGGCAGGGCATGGTGGCTTACACCTTTAATCTCAGCTCTGGGGAGGTAGAGGTAGGATCACCATGAGTTGGAGACCACCCTAAGTGACCTGAGTTCCAGGTCATCCTGGGCTAGAGGGACACCCTACCTTGAAAAACAAACAAACAAAAGCTGAGAGTTGGCTGTCCTCCTCCCTCTGGAAGGCCTCCTGCCCTCCAGCTAGCCAAAGGCTCGCTTTTGCTTCTATGTTTTGGGGTGCGTGTGGTGTGTGGTATATGATGTGATATGTGTATTGTGTATACATGCTGTGCAGAGGCCTGTGCTCTGTGCGCATGCTTGTGAAGGCCAGAGGAGTCAGGTGTCCTTGTTTCACTTACCTGTTTCCTTGAGGTGGACTTTCTCTCTACCCAGAGGTGCCATTTTTTGGTCAGCGAGCCTCCCCCATTTTCTGGTCTCTATCCCCCAACCCTCGTAGCACTGGGGTTACAGATAAGCATGGCCATACTCAGCTGATTACTGGGTGCTGGGAAATTGAACTTGGGTGGTCTCAGGCCTTCTTGGGGGTCCCCCCAACTGCTACAGCCATCACCTCAGCAATCCCCCCTGGTCCCCCCAGACAGCTTACCTTTTAAGAGCCTGCTTGGCTCCTACTTCCCAGACTGGGTCCTCACGGGGATAAGGACCTCTGAGTGCCTTAACAAGCAGCCCGCCATCTCAGTGCTGGTTCTCAGCTTGCTTTCTTCCTTTTATTCAGTCCTGGACCCCATCTCATGGGTGATGCCACCCACTTCAGGGTGGGTCTTTCCTCCTCAGTTAAACCTTTCTGGAACACATCCAGAGGTGTGTTTCTCTGATGGCTCTAAATCCAGTCAAGGGCTGGATGGCTCAGTGGTTAGGAGCACTTCCTGTGCAAACACGAGGGCCTGAGGAGGCCTGAGAGACCATTTGAGTTGATCTCCAGGAGCCACAGAAGCTGCCCAGCAAGGCCACACATGTCTATAACACCAGCCCAGCCGGGGAGCAGAGGCCCGAGGATTGCCAGAGCTTGTAGAAAAAAACAACAGTGAAGCTGTGGAATCAGTGAGAGACTTGGGGCTAGGGAGCTGGCTCAGCAGTTAAAGGATCTGGCCCGTCCTCCTCTGGAGCTAGGAGGATAAATCTATAGGAAGGGCTCAGACGGTATCTGGTGAATTCTCATTCAGGGCTCGCTGTTGGCTCAGAGGGTCTGCAAGCCGAACAGTTCAAAGGGGCATGGGTCCTTCTGGAAGCTTCTGTGGGGAACATGGGCACTGCGCAGACAGACTTTCCGTGAAAATCAGCTCCCAAAATGTACATGCCGATTCCTTGGAAACTCAAGCAGCACAGCTTGATCTGTGCTTTTCTCCAACTTGGCACAGAAGTCATTGTTTAAAAATACCCCGGAGTGCGTATGTGCACATGCAAGCCGGGACAGATCCCGAGCACACGCGGACTCTGCTGCTGAGACAGAGACGGAGACCTTCCGCGGGCGAAATCATCAACTCAGATGTTACTGTTCTTGAGGCCAAGGGGAAGAGGGCTCGTCATTCTGCAGACCCCATGGAGCAGAGGCACATGGGTCCATCTTGTTCTCTGTGGTAAAGGGCATCTTCCAATCAGGACCTGTCTCATACGATAGGGGTGAGGTGTTAACTGCTACAAACTGGACTCTTTAAGACAATGGATGGATTGGAAAAGGACTCAATAAATGGGACATTAGCGCCCCAAAGTGAAATCTACATCATTGTTCACCATAAAATGTGGCCTATATTTATAAGTGGAATAGTAGTCAGTCATAAAAAGAACAAACCACTGAGCATGCTCACATGGATGACCGGCAGGAACATGCCAAGTGAAAAACCAGTCCCATGAGGCCACACTGCTAGTATAGATTTCTGTTCCTCTGAGCTGTTCTAAGTAGTGAACCCACAGACACGAGGCAGATGGGTGGTTACTAGGGAGTGGAGGGAGTTGGGAAGGACTGCCAAAGAGGGTGGGGCTTCCATTTGGGGTGATGGGAATGTTCTGGAATTAGAAGCGAAAATGAATATATGTGAATATACTAAAAGCCAATGAAGGCTGGAGAGATGGCTCAGCGGTTAAGGCACTTGCCTCCAGTGCCTAAGGCCCAGGGTTCAATTCTCCAGGACCCACATGGGCCAGACCCACAAGGTGGTGGCCCTGGTTCTCTCTCTCTCTCTCTCTCTCTCTCTCTCTCTCTCTCTCTCTCTCTCTGTTTGAAAATGAATAAATAAAATATTTTTTTAAAAAAGCCAATGAAGTTTATGTTAGGTGATTTAAATCTCTATGATTAAAAAAAACAAAAACACTATGCAGGCATGATGGCACACCTTTAATCCCAGCACTCGGGAGGCAGAGGTAGGAGGATCACTGTGAGTTAGAGGCCAGCCTGAGACTACATAGTGAATTCCAGGTCAGCCTGGGCTAGAGCGAGACCCTACCATGAAAAAACTGAAACAATAACAACAACAACAAAGAAAAACGCTTAAACAGTGAGGGCTGGAGAGATGGCTCTGTGTTAAGAGTACTTCCTGTGCAAACATGAGGTCTGAGGAGACCCCTCAAGTTTGGTCCCAGGTCCCACACAAACAGCTGGGCATGGCCATGTGTGTCTGTGACCTCAGTCCCGAGGACATGCAGAGGCCCAAGAATCACTGGGCGGCAAGCTCCAGAATCAGCGAGAGACTCCGGCTCAAATAAGAACAGGAAGAGCGATGGAGCAGGACACCTGACTGTCCACTCTGGCCACCGCATGGGTGTGCACACACACAGAGCTGTCCACACAATGAGGGCATCATGAATCTCCACTGTAGTCTATCTTAATGCTGTCATTTCTTCTGGACCAGTCTGTCACCTGGCCCGGGAACCCTTCAGGGGAACTTTGAGACCTGGCTTCTTCTGTTCTCTCTCTGGGGCCCCAGCTCAGGACCAGCATTGGCTGTGTGACCTGTGGCTCTCCCTGTCATTAGCAACCCTGGGCCTTCAGTGTGTGCCTTGGAGACTGCAGGGGACTGACCCAATCCCCGAGGCAGAGGTATTCTGTGCTCCCCAGAGCCATGTCCTGCCATCCTTGGGGCCACAGCCATCCAACCCTTCCAATTAGGAAAGCCGGGCCAGAGAGGGAGGGCTTGCCAAGGTCACAGAAAGGCAGTGGCAGAGCTGGCCTGAGACCTCAGGAACCTCTTGGCTGGCTGGGTGCCCTCCCTGGTGGTGACAGGGTGGAAAGACAGTCATGTGGGGCTTGGGGACCTGGGGACGTTTCAAGTCCCTTGCACCAGGCAGGTCATCAGCCTGGGCTGTGACCAGGTGGACCTGAGAGGACACAGTTAGGTGGGGAAGGTCCCAGCCACCATCCTGTTCCATTTCCTGTTTTTATCATTGCTTCAGTCATAGAAGATAGTTGTCACCACAAAACCACAACATCAAACCTACTCTCTACCCTTGGCAAGTGTCCAACTCTCCTATTGCCCCCCTCTGGGATCCTGTCTCCTACCCCAACGGAACTGCCCCCCCCAGGGAAGGGGCTGGACTTGGACATGACCGGGCCTCAGCCTTGCTGGGTCCCTATCCATCCCTTCTTCCAGAGCTCTGCTACTGTGCATATATTGAGCGCCTACTGTATGCCAGCTTCTATACCGAGTGCACAAGCCTGCACTTGGGAGAAGCATGCAGGCTGGAGGGGGCAGGCATGCTGATCCAACCACAGCCATCATGGCTGATTTGCTGTGCACATGTTGACCTGCTCTGGGGTCTCAGAGGCTTCTGCAAGGAAGGAACCCTTAGTTCTCCTCAGCCAGGGTCTCCCTCTCGGGAGTAACTCCGAGTGGCCATGGGCAGGCGCAGGTGAGGAGATTGGGGGCTGAGGCTGCACCTGTGTTTCTTGCACTTGCGTGCATCCTGTGTGCGTTGTATATTGTGTGTTGTGTGTGTTATGTGTGTTAAATAGTGGGACACAGAGGAGGTGGCCTGGTCTCAGAGGGAAGGGAAGAGGCTGTAGTGAGGAGGCCACCCTCAAGACATCTCTCCGGCCTGACCATACACCTGCTACTGGGTCAAAGCCGCTGGGGGAGGGGCTTCCCTCCCATCTGCATGGGGTGAGGCTCTGCCAGGCTCTGCTGCAGGGTAGCACTGGGGGCATTCTGCTTCCAGAGGCCTTCGGTACAGTGGGGGTGATGGAGGCCACTCAGGCCCAGTGTCCTGTGCAGGCCACACGGTCCTCTTCCAAACCCAGAGCCACTGCTTGCTTCCTCCTTAGACATTTCCATCGGCCCCAAGAAGAGACAGGACAGAGGCAAGAAAAGCTTTCTGTAGACGGGTGTGGTGGCGCACACCTTTAGTCCCAGCACTCGGGAGGCAGAGGTAAGAGGATCGCCATGTGTTCAAGGCCACCCTGAGACAACATAGTTAATTCCAGGTCAGCCTGGGCTAGAGCGAGACCCTACTTCAAAAAACCAAAAAAAGAACACAGGGAAGGGAAGGGGAGGGGAGGGTAGGGCTTCCCGTCCCCTGTTCCTCACCTAATCCTTCTCATGCAGAGTCAAGGAATCACACTCCTTTCCTGAGATTATCACAAACCAAGGGCTGTGGAAATGGCTCAGTGGTTGCCTGTCTACAAGTCTGCCAACCCAAAAGTTGATCCTCCTCAGCACCCAGTTAGAGCTGGATGCAAAGTGGCACACACGTGTCTGTGAACCCAGTGCGCCTAAGGCACTGGGAGGCAGAAGCAGGAGAATCCAGAACCTTGCAAGTGGCAAAACAGGGAGAGAGAGAGACCCTGTCCCCAAAGAAGATGGAGGGGCCGGGAGATGGCTCTGCGGTTAAACGTGCCTGCTTGCAAAGCCTCCTGGCTCAGATTCAATTTCTCAGCCTCTCACATAAAGCCAGACAGGCATTCATTTGTAGCAATAAGAGACCTTAGCACTCCACACACACAATAAATTTAAAAGATGGAAGAAGAGGAGAATCGCCAGCAATTGTCCTCTGACACATATGTGCTGTGGCAAACATACTTCCATATGCACACACGCTCCCACATGCCCACAAATAAATGATAAAACTAGGAAAAAGTTAAAAGAATATCAGAAACCAAGCCTGTGTGCGGCTGGAATTACTTGGACTTTTCATTTTCGTGTGTGTGTGTGTGTGTGTGTGTGTGTGTGTGTGTGTGTGTGTACAGTGCGCTGTGGTGCCCCATTGGCTTGGCTGCTGGGGGGCGTTCATCTCCAGTGGCTGAATGGAAACATCAGGTGGCCCTCCCTCTCCATCACTCATCCTTCTGGTCCCGTTTCGAGCTGGAGTCTCTTTACTGATTCAGGAGCTTGTGAGGCTCTGATGACTCTCAGGTCTCTGCTGCCCTGGGGGACTGGGGGTTACAGGTGCATGTGGCCATGCCCAGATGTCTATGTGAGACTTAAAGATTCTTTTTTTAAAAAAATGTTTTATTTATTCATTTTTCAAGCAGAGAGATACACACAGAGAGAAAGAGAGATAGAGATAGATAGATAGAGAACCAGGGCCACCACCTTGTGGGTCTGGCTTATGTGGGTACTGGAGAATTGAACCTGGGGCCTTAGGCACTGGAGGCAAGTTCCTTAACCGCTGAGCCATCTCTCCAGCCCTTAAAATTCTTATTGGTCAGTCTCAGGTCCCCTCAGCCTCTCATACTTGCACAGGAAGAGCATTAAACAGCTGAGCCATCTCTCCAGCCTTACTTTTCCTTCTTTCTTTCTTTTTGATTTTTCTAGGTAGGGTCTCCCTCTAGCCCAGGCTGTCCTGGAATTCACTATGGAGTCTCAGGGTGGCATCTAACTCATAGAGATCCTCCTATGTCTGCCTCCTAAGTGCTGAGACTAAAGGTGTGTGCCACCACACCTGGCTACATTTTTGCTTAAAAGGACACATTCTAGAAATGGGGTAGGTGGGCACAGGTACCACGTTCATGGGGAAAAAATTGCTCCACTTCTGAGGACAGAGGATCTCCATGGGTGTTATCTATGTGTCTTTAATGCCTTTCTGGCCTTGCCCACAGAAATGAATGGCGCAAAAACTAGGACACCAGATTCCTGAGACTTCAACGCCTGGGTAACATCACGCCCAGGCGACTACTAGGCATTCATTTATGGAAATTGTATTATCCTCATTTAAAATAAATTATTCAAAGAAATGAGGTGATTTTTCAAAATAGCACCAGCCACTGGTCCAGGCAAAAGCGAAAGCAGCCGTGAAGGTCAGAAGTGTTGGCGGAGTGTCAGGCCTGGCCTTCTCCTGGCCTTGGCAATCATAAATTACTCCCTGGTTGCCCAGATTCTTGTGTCGGGGACACTGGGGTATCGGGCTCCCTATCTGGGGCACACAGCCGGTGGCCTTGAAGGTGGAGGCAGGGGCTCAGGCCAGCCCCTTGAAGGCTGCATCCTCCTCACCACTGTGAGCAAAACCACCATGCCCACTGCCCCAGTGTCCTCACTACTATTCTCTTTTCTGTCCCCACAGCTTTCTCAGCAGGCCCCTCAGATCACAGACCATGCATCTGTGGCCTGGCCCTCCAGGCCCCTATGGCTGCAGCACATCTCAGTGGTCAGAGTGAAGTGGCTCCCAGAGCCAGAGCCTTGCCCAGTGTCTACTTCCCTGGTCACCAGACTCCCTGCATCTTCTCTTTCAGCCCCTGCCTCCCCACCCCTCAACTCTCCAGGACCAGGCTTTCTGCCGCTGGCATTCCCCCATTCTGGTGGTTTGGATGTGAAATGTTCCCCATAGTTTCTGGGGCTGGTGATTAAGCCGAATGCTCAATCCCCAGCTCTCAGAGCCTTGATGGAGGAGGTGTGTTGCTGGGGGCGGGCTTTGGGGGTTAATAGTCCAGTCCCATAGAGTGTTGACTGAGCCTCACTCTTGCTGCCCCCTCCCAGCTGATACGACTAGATGTGATGCCCGGCCTCTGCTCTGCCATGCTTTCCCTGCCATGATGAAACTTAGATTATAAACTGAAATAAACCCTTGCCTTCCTCATGCTGCTTTGGGTCTTGTGTTTTGTCCTAGCCTAGCAATGAGAAGTAATTGCAACACCCAAAAACCAATATACCTGAAAACCACCCCACCACCTCCAAGGGCCTGTAGAACAGATGGCAGCAGGGGAGTGGGGGGGGGGAGCCAGAGACATTCTTGGCCACAGACTTGGAGATATTCTCATTTCATGGTCCTGATCCCTCTGAAAGGGCCTCCCTACTATGTGCCCCAGGCCTCACACTGGTCTCAGCCCTGTTGCAGAGTCCAAGTGAGAGATCTGCTCGTGGGTTCTGAGCATGCTCACAACAGTTGTATCTTTGCTATCATACCACAGCCCACGGAGGTAGATGGGCCAGAGCGATGCCTAAACAGTTGTGTGGGCTGTGCACTGAGTGAAGCACGATGCCAAGAGGGAAGATGCTGAAAGCAGCCAGTCTTCAGGCTGTGTCTGAGCATGGGGGAGGCAGCAGCGTTTGGTGTTTGGTCTCCTGGTGAGGAGACATTTCAGTCCTTCTGACTAAGGTATCCAATGTGCTTCTGCTGTCCCCGTGGACACCACGAGACATTTGAGATAAGAGGGGGCAGGATAGAAGCAGGGCTAAGACTCAAGCATTTTGATACTTAAAAAAATATAATTTATTTGCAGGGAGAGAGAGAGAGAGAATGAATATGGGCACACCAGGGCTTCCAGTTGCTGCAGAGGAATTCAAGATGCAGGTACCATTTTGTGTATCTGGCTTTAAGTGGGTACTGCAATCAAACCAAGGTAGTTAGGCTTTGCAGACAGGCACCTTAACCGCTGAGCCATCTCTCCAGCCCCATTTTTATACTTTAAAAAATATATTTTAGGGGCTGGAGAGAGATGGCTCAAAGGTTAAGGCACTTGCCTGAAAAGCCTGACACCCCAGGATTGATTCCCCAGTACCCACATAAAGTCAGATGTACAAAGTGACACGTGCGTCTGGAGTTTGCATTTGCAGCGGCTAGTGGCCCTGGCACACCTATTCTCTCTCTCTCTCTCTCTCTCTCTCTCTCTCTCTCTCTCTCTCTCTCTCTCTCTCTCTCTCCTTGCAAATAAATAAATAAAAAATATTTTAAAAATATTTTTAACATTAATTTCATTGAGAGAGAAAAAAAGACAAAATAAATAGGTAAACCAGGTTGTTAGGTTTTTCAAGTGTCTTAATCACTAAGCCATCTCTCAAGCCCTTAGAAAAAACTTTTTATTCCTGGCTTCCATAATTATAGACCATAAACCTTTATGATTCCCTCTTCCTCCATCATATCCCCTCCCCCTCTCAGTTAGTCTCTGTTTTATTTTGATGTCATCATCTTTTCCTCCCATCATGCAGGTCTTGTGTAGGGATTATCAGGCACTGCGAGGACATGAATATCAAGGCCATTTTGTGTCTGGAAGTTTGCGTTGTAAGCAGTCCTCCCCTTCCTTTGGCTCTTACAATCTTTCCTCCACCTCTTCCACAATAGACCCTGAGCCCCTGGAGGTGTGATAGAGATGTCCCAGTGCTGAACACTCCACTGTCACTTCTTCTCAGCACTATGGTGTCTTTTGAGTCATCCCAGTGGTCACTGCCATCTGGAAAAGGGAAGTTTCTCAAACCAAAATCGAGAGGAGCATTATTATATGGGCATGCTCATTAAAAAAAAAAAAAAGTGTCTCAAGCCCTTTTTGTTTGTTTGATTTTTTTGTTTTCAAGGTAGGGTCTCATTCTGGCCCAGGCTGACCTGGAATTCACTATGTAGTCTCAGGCTGGCCTTGAACTCATGGTGATCATCCTACCTC